>JAOTOM010002645.1:0-107500 GCA_034440615.1 Ashinkailepas kermadecensis
GAGAGCTAGGAGAGTCCTTGATAACTGGTGCTGGGCGCGAGGAATACTGAGGACCAGCCTCAGAGATACGATATCTTTGAGAGCCATAGATGCTGCCAAGCACTGGGAAGGTCACCCACCGCCACCTCAGTAGCGGTGCCACCTCACGGTCGCCCGAACGGCCACAGCCGTTCTGGCGGTGACGACCGCCCAAGTGGCCACAGCTGTCCCAGTGGCCTGACCACAGCTGGTCCAGCAGCTACGGTCGCTCCAGCGTTGGCGAAACAAACAGCCCAGCGAAAGCTGTGATGACGGCCGCTCCAGCGGTGCGAGTTGCTTCGCTTTGGACCCGGGCAACACCGGTTAAGCAAAAAGAGAAGAAAAAAAATAATTTGCAGGCTGCTGTGTGTTCGACATAGCTGGTCAGGCATGATGCTAGTCGTTCCCCTGTTCCAAAATCCTGTACTTATCTTTCGCCACTAGTATTCACGCCTGATTTTAAGAAAGTCTCATGGTATTTAAAAGGCGCAACAATATGGGCCCACCGGAGGCGCAGCCAAGGTGGCACGGGAACCCGACCCTTTAGCAACCAATACATGCTAGATCAAACAAGAACTTTGGGGATCTTCACCACGCGAAACCCAAATTTTTCGGCGCGCTTCGCGCCCCGAAAGCTTTCTCAGTGTCCTTGCATTATTTGGTCAGGCCTCCCTTAGAAAGGTCCTGGCTGCGACACTGGACCCGACCCTTATCATGAACACACTCCATATTAAGCTATGTCTGAACGTAACGGTTAACAGAAACAAGCATATGTGTCCTTGGAAGTGAGCGCTCGTACTTTTACCCATATCTAATGCAGTTACTGCCTTAATTGGATATGCGTTATCGTCCCTTTATTTTCCGTAATAAGTTTTCCTTCTTGGTTGTTGTCGACAGTTACATTGTTTGTTTTCCCTCTGGTCTTTTCCGGAATGTTGACCTTGATTGGAGGTCTCGCATTAATCACGCCAGCGCGTTGCGCTTTACTTCCGAACAAATTTAACCATCTTTGCCTAGTAGATATACATGTACACACACACACACACACACACACACACACACACACACACACACCACCAATATATATATATATATATATATATATATATATATATATATATATATATATATATATATATATATATATATATATATATATATATATATATATATATATATATATATATATATATATATATATATATATATATGTGTATGTAGGAGTCCTTCGAAAATCAAGTGACCGAAATCCGAGGAACTTCGGAAACGTGTGAGGAGGAACCTCAGTTGGTAGGGGGCCCTCTTCAGATGTTCGCCCCTCCCCCGGACCAAATCCTGACTACGCCACTGGCCCGATGTCGTTCGTGAAGTTTATGAATATTATCCAGCTTCGTGCATTGCCACTTTGTAAAAACCGTCCATTATCCGCACAAGGCGGGAAAACACGTCGGTGCATGATATCGTATTATGTTCCGATGATGTGCAGAGTGGCGGCCGAGTCAGTGATTCAATATTTGAAAAGCTTCAATATGGTAAAGTTTGCGATCTTCAAACGAGCATTTGTAGCGAAAGCGCTATAAATTTAATTGTTATATATGATGCCAAAATATGGTCCTTCAGTCCTGTCACTTAAAGAAGTGAGTATTTTGAAGTACAACGAGGTCACAGGTCACGTGACATGAGGTCATGGGAGGAGCATCTAAGAGCCATTCTTCGTTGTATTAAACGAAATTCCCGAGGCTATAACTTCTGAACCGTTGACCTGATCGATGTAAAATTTGCACCGACGGATTCAGGGCATAAGATAATTCCATACAACAATTTTGGTTTAGATCTGAGAGATAAGGGTGCCGGACCCTGGTCGATCTGTCGTGGAATGCCGAAGCTGATGACGGTATATGAGGATAATGATGATAACAGAATCCATCCTGTACGCGTATCTTCGGTGCATGGAACACTTGTCCCACACGTAGCCCCGCATTCGGTTTCCCGGGACAAGTATTTGTCCCCGGAAACCGTGTAGTTTGTTCCAACAAACTAGAATATGAAGTACACATACAAAGAAGACACACGGACATAAATTAAAGATGTTGGCAGGCAATCAGGACAGCACCATCCTTAGGTGCTCTGTAGGGTGCACTCATACAACACCGGCTGGATGAAAACATGCACGAGTACTGACGAATAACATTATTTTGGAGCCCGTCGGTTTAAAGTGCCGGATCTGTCATGTCACGGCAAGTGTTTTCTCTGTACTTCTCTGGGGAAGATTAGGTCGTGCAGGATTTCAGATGATTCCTATCTTTCCGATCACTGTGCTACTTGGAAGGACTATTTGGACCACAAAACAGCTTCTTTTATCAGTGACTGCACAGTATTAATATTACATTGAATGTGAACCACAACTCGCCTGTGAGGATTTATTTATGCCCCTCCTATCTTTAAACATATTAGTTTGGAACTTTGAATGCGGAAGTAATACGGAAAATACGAGATAAGGGTTTCGGTGCATGAGCGTTTTTGTGTGTGTTCGTGTGGCTTAGTGTGTGGATACGCATGCGAAGTTCAATGCAAAGGTACGGAATGAAACAATGATTAAGTTTTGTACCATCATTGTCTTTCACACACCCAAGCAGTCCGTGTTTTATAAGATATGATAATGATTGACCGTTATCATAGCAACAACCATCTTTGAAATGCGTCTTGCGTGCATGATACACATGTCTTATGCAGCATTCTGTTTCCGAAACCGAGATGACCCCAGAAACCGGGAACGAGAGATATATGTTGTACCCACAAACCGGGAAAAGAAGCAGACATACGCACACACGCACACAAATACGAATTACAGCTGTTGACTGCCAAGCAGGATGACTACCGCTGCGTACTGTGTAGAGCACTCGCACAGCACTGGTTGTGTGAAAATATTGTGCATCAAGCACTGACAAATCGCATTGTTTTCAAGTCTGGCAATTAACAATCCCACCTTCGATGCCATGGAACATGTATACAAGTGTACTTATTTTGCAAGCATGATACATACAGGATTTCCAATCCCTGCTACCAAGCGCTTTCAAACGCTGTATTCCTTGTAAGTGTCATTTGGAGCAACTTGCTTGTTATCAATGGTGTCATCGTATTCGGCGCACCGGAACCCTGGGGGTCATCTGATGGCAATAAACCATAGCGATCTCAAGTTATATGACATGCTACTGAACGTACTACGATTATATACGCCGTCATCAGTAACTCTCGTTTAGTTGAAACAAGTTGGATGTTGTTCATTTACCCAGGATTTGTCTGAAATATTGAAGTGATCCATTCAGACACACCGACCTAGCCTAAAAATATAATACCTTTGACTAAATTTCGTACTTTATTTAAGTTTTACCCAAAGGCGACGAAGTGTTCCACGTTTAGCTATGCTCAATTAACTGGATGAGCTGCTTCAAGCACTTCTCTGGAAAACAAAAAGTTAATGTTCATATCACACCCTATTGTAAGGATCGGGACAATTTATTCTTTAACCGAGCATTTCCTGTGGGATGTTGTTCAACATTTGCTATCAAAACAACTTTTCTGTGGTATTATTTTGTTGTTCAGCCATTACTTTAGTGTTGCCTGACATTCTCAAGAAGGCGCCACGTGAAGCGAACACAAATCACTGATTCAACTAAAAATATTAATAAAGTAACACACACAAAGTGATTTACGGTCAGCACTAAACCTGCATTGTATTAATATTGGCTTCGGTAAGCTCAGTCCCTGCTTATTTGGTATTTGGCATTGCATAATTCCGGTTAAATCTCACATTCGAGATCATGCTTCTCGAAGCTCTTTCAAAGCAACATGACTTGGCAGCCCATGAACCAGCCTGCTTGACATCTAAGCTAAGCCATCACTGAGGGATTTTATACCTCAGAAAATGAGCATAGATTAAACTGGCAACACGACAATGTGCGCAATACCGGTACATAGGAAGTCCCACAAATGGTTCCACCGTTGATGCAAGACATTTTTAATTGCGGCTTCAATGCCAGTGGTATGCAGAAAGAGCAAAACATGTCATGATAGGACTATTGTGATATTATTTACGATATAAAAATTACAATCCAAGACGCAACACGATTAGAGACTACAAGCCAGAGCAGGACGATTAGTAACCGCGACACTCTTAGGTCATCTACTGACACAATTCGACTCGACCTAGGATGGACCTCAATATATACCAGACGACGCATACACAAGCGGATACTTTATCATGAATTAAGCGACTCAGAACAGAATACACTATACTATATCAGTTCTATCATACCTCAAACATGTGTGAACGAAATAGGTAGGGAACTTCGTAACGCCAGCCATCAAACAGTAACTGCAAACCATACATTATCCTTTACAACATCGATCTTCCCAACTACTGGACGTCTCTGGAATAGCCTAAGCGAAAGCACACGCTGTCTCCCCACATCTCCTTAAAAAGGCGATTACGCAGCAGTTCGGTGTGCCCAGTCCATCAAACTTATACTCTTTTGGACCAAAGAAAGGAAACTCCCTCCATACCAGACTTAGGGTTGATATGTCTCATCTAAACTCCCATCTATTTTGAGGTAAAAACGTGCATCTCCCCAATGTTTTTGTGTCTGCCAAAACGAAAATGTTCGGCACCTAATTCTAGATTTTCCAAATCACATTGCCCCCGAAATCAACTATTCAACAACATTTCACATCTCTGTCAGAATTTTCCAGAATTCCAGCCACTAAGGGGATTTTCCAGTCACAGGGGTCGCTACCCATGCTGGATTGGGCGGTGGCTTCACAGATGATCTGTGGCGTCGACAGTTGGGTATATAATAGAAAATATCCCATTAATAAATGTGTACTTATGTTCATCTTTCACTCCAGTGTCATTCCACACCTTCAGATAGGTACCATGAATTAAGTACCTAGTGCTTTTGCACCACTCTGTCCAATAGAACTGTAGGATTGATTACAATAAACGTTATGATGATGATGATGGTGCAAAGCTAGCAATTGACAGTATATGGTCATTATGATGATGTTAACAGCAGCTATCTTGGAAGTTTATCTTGGGTGCATGGAAGTCTGTCTACACGGAAAGCTACACGAAGCTATAAAGCTACATGGAAGGTTAAACCTGTCCCATGTGTAGCCATTCGGTTTCCGGGGACAGATATTTGTCCCCGGAAACCGGGTGTGGATGACATCTTTGCACCCACAAACCAGAATAAGGAGGACACATACACAAACACACACACACACAGAAATTAAAGAGGTAACCGGCAATGAGGACAACAGATTGCCGGTCAACCAACTTACTGTGTGGATCAAAACATGAACAACAAGCACTGACGAATGATAATTGTGTCGAGCCCGTCGATTGAAAAAGCCGGACCTCTCATGGGCAAGTGCATCTATCTGTACTTTTCCTGGAAATATTTGATCTTGCAGGATTTCCGACGAGTGTTATCTTGCCCCTCACTGTCCTGCATGGAAGGACTATCGAAACAACTTCATTTATCAGTGACTGAATCGCATTCATCGCATCGAAACACTAGCCGTCACTTGAGGTTAATTAGCTATAATGCTACATAAATCAACCTTAATATCGCTTGGCTTTCAAGTAAACCACAACTCGCCTGGGGAGATTCTTGTACACTTCCTATCTTGAAACCAACCTGAGGTAGGGGAATGAAACTGACGCCAATCGATAGCGCTAGCAAAAATTGCTCCGAGGGCAAAGCAAATTTGACCCAAAGGCCAAGGGTAAGGCCGGGGGTCAAGGCGGAGTTCAGTGGGTGATATAACTCAATTTTGCCGCAAATACAAACTTGCAAGCTACTCCTGAATAGATATTGATGTGAATGGAGCAAGATCTTGGTCATCCGTAAGCTACTCGACATGTCTTTGGCTGGATATCATACAGGGTCGTGTCAGATCAAGAGGTTAGTTTTTCTATTTCCCTTTCATTAATATGAGGCCACCTTTTGTGACCATTTCAACAGTGAATTCCAAAATACATTGGATAATGGACTCTTGAAATACTGACCTTGTATACCTGAGCTGAGCTTCATCAAGTCCGGTTTATAGTCAGGGCAGAGACAATAATTATTGCGAATTTCAGAGTCACATTACATGTATTGGTTCGTGCACGGAAAAGACCCAATTGTAAACATGTTCCTAATGTGCATCGCCTTCATATCTACCTTGATGCTAAACGAGGGCATATAAGTTGATGGTATCTGTACGCCTGTTGTACACCTTAGCTTTTACGCTATCGGCCCGATTTTCCCCCACCTAGTCAACTCCAGTCTAACCCTTTCAGACAATCCCTTGTCCTGGAAGCATTCCACTATTTTCTCCATCTTTAAATCCGGCGATCATACTAAACTATGCAATTACCATCCTATCTCAATCGTCCCTGTCACAGCTCAGATTGTAGAGCGTGCATGGAAAGGTGTGAAATTGGGCCAGGCGTCGTTAATCCTGATTGTAAATAGGGTGGGAGGTAAAGCGCTGCTTTGCGGCACGCCTTAATCGAGATCGTGGAGCTGGAAGTGGACGTTGCCACATCGGGCGGTGAATGAGAGGTTAGCGAGTAGTTCGACAGCACTGGTCATTCTGCCCCTGCTACCATCCTGCCCCTACCGCCGTCACAGCTCCTGGGTGCTGCTCTTCAACTGCTGCGTGCAGCCCTTGGTTGGTTATTGGTTTTACGACACGTCGACCGTTGAGTCATGTAGCGTCGCCAATCTCTCACGCCGATTGGTCGCGGGTGAAGAGTAGCGACAGGTGAGACTCGAACCCACAACCTTTCGATTGTGAGACGAGCATCTTACCCCTAGACCACTCGTCCCCTTGCGTGCAGCCCTTGCAGCCGCGTACGTTGCCTCCGTCCTATCGAGCAGCAGGATAAACACGCGGAGGACCACCTGGCTGCCCACAGACGCATGGGTAGCATGGAGCTGTTGGGAGATCTCCGGCGAATGTTCCGTCCGCTAGCCGGTGCTGCCCTTAAGCGAACCTGCGCAGGCCCCAGTGGCTTGCACCGACCAGCAAGCGGCGTCCAGCATACTCTTCACCTTCCCTGCTGTCGGACAGGAGGGCACGCTGTGGCGGCATGCAACCCGATCCAGAGTCTCGCAGCTCTCCAGCAACCTTGGCCTCCTCTAGTTCTCGGCTCGCGAGGTGCGCCGCCAGCCTCGCACCTGCACTCGGGTAATTCAATGCATGGTGCCGGTGCTGCACGGCAATGCGACTCGGCTTATTTGGCTTGTGCGGAACTCGGTGACCTCTCTGATCGCCGAAACCGGTTCGGCAATCGTGCTGGCGCGCCTCTTTATCTCGTCACGCGCTTTCGTCTATGCATGGAGGTGTGTTCGGCGCATAGTCATCGTTTTTGGTTCTCGCCGATCTTCGTTGCCACGCATCACGGCATTTCCTCCACTGTAGCTTCTTCTCCACAAACTAGACTCCAGGTAGCTGGTGCCAAGGTGTATACAAATCCAACATGGTCGATGTGCCGATGCATTGTCCCACCAACAATCACGACTCTACCGACCAGATACCAACACGAACTCACAATAAATGCACCCAGGGCGCATTTGGTGCGAGAAGCGTCCGGAGCGCAATTAGTGCGAGGACGTGTTTGCATCCGTCACTACATGCCCCGAGGGAATTTTCACGACGGTGATATTCATCGTATTCAACTACGTAATTCTCAGCTTCGGTGCAGCGAAGCCAATTTCTTTTACATATCTGCTTCGTAGGCATCGAATGGGAACATATGATATTGGTTGTGGTACGCTAGAGTAGCGTTTCTCCCAGCTATGGAACCCTGGCATGACAAATTTTAATTTGCCATGCCGATCATCGCCAAATCATATGAGTGTTAGTAGCAATCGATGCACACAGCATGATGGTACAACCACGACATTCGCGTACATTCGCGTCTATGGCAGGGTACCGGATTTTTTTTCATGGAAAAACTGCCGTTTTTCGGTTATTAGCTGATATGATGTTAAATATTTATACTAAAGAGTAGCTTTTACATGCTGCGTCTATGGATACTGTACTATCGGTCTGCGTGAAGAAATTTTGTATTTTCTAAAAGTCAAGTCGCACTGAGAGGTCCCAAATGAGGTTAGATGGCTCCATGAGAAAGTGGCTTTTCGTGACCAGTGAATGATCTTGACCCCCATATTTCCCGCAATGTGCTGTATCGATGCAATGTGTTGAATCAGCTGCCGTTGAAAAACTTGCAATGTGCCTGAAAACGAATAAGCCATGAGGTATCAAAATGTTGCCTGACATAGCTCAGGGGTGAACTTGGAGACATATGAAGGTCAAACGGTTTATATTTAAGTTTTCTTGAATTAGGCATTTCGACCTCCTCAGGCAATTTCTTCCTTGAATGAAAACAGAGAAAAGATTGATATGTTGCATAATTCAGTTGATAAACTTTGAAACAGGTTTGTGCTGCGGAGAAAAATGAAAAGTGGTTTGATCATCATCATCATCATCATCATCATAACGTTTATTGCAATCATCTTACAGTTCTGTTGATTGATTGATTGATGAGAAGTGGGTGGTCATCCCCTAAAAGTAAGGGCAAAGAAAAAGGAATTTTGTGTGTATAGCAATAACAGATCAGTGTTTTTCGATGGCCATGGTATTGCTGACAATGTAGGAGTGTAGGTATGACTGTAGGATAGGTGTTGCATGATGGGCATGAAGACCGATGTGAAGCAGAATAAATAACTCGATTTCGTTAGATAAGTATGTCCTATGCGGTGCCGCGATGTGACTTTTCTTCCTGACGGTTGTGTTGAAATGGTGAAATTCAAGTGTCGATAACTGGCTTGATGTTCCGTAATTATGCATGGTTTGTGCTTTGTGTCCATTCCGGTTAAAAATGGCGAATGCTGATGATTTGATGGCCTCAAAATGTTGCGGAATTTATGTGATGTTTCGTAGTTGTAATGAGACATTTGTTAAATAGTCTGCTTCTTCGTTTCCTGGGATGCCACAGTGACTGACCACCAACAGGAAACGGACCTACACACCCATCAGATGAAGTGTTTCAAAAATTTAAAACTGGAAATGTGGCAATGATGTGAAAAAGAAAATGAAGTCAGGGATTGCATAGCAGATGTGGAGTCCGAACAAATGACTACACTTCGCATGAGGTGACAAATTGAACGATTGCGGACGCATAACGAAGGGCAATGAAAATGGCGTTTAATTTGGCGATGAAAATGGAGGTTTCGTTCGGCAAGCGCTGTTGTTTTGTGTGTGTACCCGAAGCAATGATGTTCCCTGCGAGGTTCGTGTTGTTAGAGCTGTCGGCAAGAACAAATGGAAGATGGCGGTAACGAGACCGAAACTGATGGAATTTGTGCTTGTCATATTCTGGAAAAGCTGTGAGCTTGGAGTAGTGGTAGAAAAAGACGTGCCGTTCGGCCATCTGCCACGGTGTTGTAGTTGGTGGAGTTAGAGCAGTATTGTGTGGAATATTGTATTGAAGTCGTACAGAAAATGGGTTTACGCGTGAAGCTATGGAAAGACCTGTTCGCGTTTTTAGGTCAAAACAAGTTGCTGATATGTGTCGTTGTCCACGTGCATTTATAAATTCCAGGGCATGGGGCTGCAGAGATGGGTGCAGCCTCCAAGCCAGCAGCAGTATGTTTCGAAAATGCACTTGATAATAAGCAAACAACTATCAACGTGTTTTGGCAACATTGTACGAGATGACTCCTCTCACCAGGCGGTACTTCGGGATACAAACCAGCGATCTTGGCGCTATGGTCATTGTTGTCCATCCAGTCACCAGCTCCGATGTCAGCACCACATAGCCGGTCCTGGTGTCAATCTGACCAACCACTGATCTTGGCGCTATAGTCATTGTCGTCCATACAGTCACCAGCCAGCTCCGATATTAGCCCAACATAACCGGTCCTGGTGTCAACAACATCTGGCCAGCCACTGGTCGCGGTGTCAGTGACACCGAGCCAGTTCTGGTGTCAGTGACACTGAGCCAGTCACTGGTCCTGGTGTCAATGGCACCAAGTCAGACCTCGTACCAATGACCCTGAGTCAGTCACTGGTCATGGTGTCAATGACACCGAGCCAGTCCTCGTGCCAGTGATACTGAGTCAGTCACTGATCCTGGTATCAGTGACACCCAGCCAGCTCTAGAGCAAGTAGCACCTAACCGGCCCCTGGTACTGTTGTCAGTGACACCCAGCCAGTCCTGGTGTCAGTGACCCCTAACTAGCCACTGGTCGTGATGTCAGTAACATCCAGCCAGCCCTGGTGTCTGTGACACCATAACCAGCCACTGGTCCTGGTGTCAGTGACACCTAACTAGTCACTGGTCGTGGTGTCAGTAACATCCAGCCAGCCCTGGTGTCTGTGACACCTAACCAGCCATTGGTCCTGGTGTCAGTGACACCTAACTAGCCACTGGTCGTGATGCAGTAACACCCAGCCAGTCCTGGTATCAATGACATCTAACCAGCCACTAGACGTGGTGTTGGTGACACCCAGCCAGCCCTGGTGTTAGTGATACCTAACCAGCCACTGGTCGTGGTGTCAGTAACACCCAGCCAGCCCTGGTGTCAGTGACACCCAACCAGTCACTGGTTGTGGTGTCAGTGCCATCGAGCCAGACCCCGTCCATGACTCCTGAGCTCCAGATGTGGTACAGTGTTCGCGTGCAAGTCTCAAAGAGGGTCAAATGCTAAACGCACGCCGCCCGTGGCATGCACTCACCGAGCTTGCGCAACTCGTCCCGCCGTGGAGGCCCTGAGAAGGCTGTTTATTCATGCGGCGCGCGGTTGTCTCAAGGTGTGTAGTTGAGCAATGCTGGTGGGCAGGTGAATAATTACCCTGGGGTAGTATGAACACTCTAGTGTCCGACCACACCTACAAACGCACAGATTCACGCTGGCCGGTGAGGTACTCATTAATATTTGATTATTATTGCAACGTGTTTCGCTGTTATGTTGAGCAAGTAGCTTCGAAATATTGGGAGCTGGCCGGAGGAATTGAACCGAACAGCCGGCCTTTGCCAGTTTTACTAGGCCGAGGCGTACATTTCCAGGTGGCACTCATTGACTACTCCTGCACAAGCCATGCGATTCTGGTCCCTTTGGAAACCAGAATCTTGAAAAAATGAAGAAATTCTTCGGATGCTAGCATACACTAGAGATTCATTCGGTAAACCTGAGATGCATTTTAATTTCCCTGTCTCCTTACGAAAGGTCTGCCGCTCCGCTTTACGTGTGTGATGAAGCTCTCGTGCCTTGAGTGTACCATTTACTAACGCAGCACAGCCTATAGCCCTTCTAGTTTCAACAGGTGGCAACATTTTGCAATGCATCATATTTTAATATTAATATTCACTCTAAGCAGCAATTTTTATCAACGATTCAAACAGGAGTGTTGATCTCCTTGAACAGGAGATATCTGCATATATATATATATATATATAAATACATACATATATATATATATATATATATATATATATATATATATATATATATATATAAATATATATATGTATATATATGTATATATATATATATATATATATATATATATATATATATATATATATATATATATATCCTATGTTACATATATGTGGCATAGGGATAGGGTTTCTTCAGACGCCGCTGGCCTCTGCGTGGGAGCGACGCAATACGACCATGGTCATTACCGGACTGTTTGAGCTTGAATGCAGGCATCGTATCAGCCACCCCGCAGCGGTGTGCCTTATTTTCCCACGTATTTAACGACCTACGTATTTCCCACGTATGGCGTATTACACGCGCGTGAGCATTGAGTGCATGCTGGTGTAGAGCGGGTCCTGGACGGGACTTGGGTGGACGGTTTCTTTTGCTTTTGCCGCCGCCGCCGAATGGATAGGCCTGTTGGGGAGCTCATCCGATCGTGTCTCCCTTCGGTGGTTATTGGTTATACGCGTGCACTGTTCTTTTTTGCACGAAGGAAGTCAAGAAACAAACAAAAACATCGCCGCACACGAATCAGAAGAAACGTACTCAGAGGTGAGGCGAACGGACTCACGTCAAATAGCAAGGAGGAAAATAGTTCGAAACGTGGTACTCTTTGTGGTGTAGGAACACGGCCAGCCACAATATCGCAGACTTGTTTGCAGCAAGTATTTCGCCGCCAAGCGTCGTATGTAGCCGTGGTCCCATCAATGGAGGTATTTTCACGGCACACACAGCTGATTTACCATGCAGCGTCGCCACTCTGCCAACTTTCTGCCGCGATCGCGAGCGAGCAGAAAGCTCGCGCGGCCAGCGAGCCTCGAACGCGCAGTCCTCCGGTCACGAGACTGGCGCGCTATCCGGCTACCGCCCGACGCTCTCACCGAAGTGCCGTCATTCTCCGGCGTACGTTGAACAAGTCAGTTCTCATCGTCGTCGGAGGGCACGAACAGGTCGTTTTCCTCGAGGACGCTGGCCATGTTCTTGCAGATGCTGGCGCCGATCAGACGGCCGGCCGCCACCGTGGAAACCTCGTCTAGCCAGTGGCGTAGCCAGGATTTGGACAAGGGGGAGGGAACATTTGAAGAAAGCCCCCCACCTACTTACCCTTTCAAAATTCCTCGGATTTCGGACACTGTTTGCAAAGGACCCCAATATATATCACATATAAATATTTATATATACATGCATAAAGATATATATATATATATATATATATATATATATATATATATATATATATATATATATATATATATATATATTGTATATATATATATATATATATATATATATATATATATATATATATATATATATATATATATATATATACATATATATATATATATATATACATAGTCAAATATCGTTCGATATGTGAGGAAATAAGGCATACCACGATGGAGTGGATAATGCCAGACCTGTAATCAGAGTCCAACAGTCCGGTAATGGCGAGAAAAGCAACCGGTTTAGTTTCAGAGAACAGCCAACAAAAGAAAACCTATTAAGGAAAATAAAATGGACAATGAACATATCAAATGAAGGCATGACTATTAACTTGGGTGAAAATATGATTGCTCATCTCCATTGCCACAATGACAAAATTACTTCTTTCTGTTATCCCTCACGTTCAGAAATAGTTTAATAGATAAGGTGTCCATGAGAAGGGTGAGGGCCATATTGTTGTTCCTTTTCAACACATTCATACTTTCTCAATATGAGGCGTGCATACTAATGGGGAAAAATAAGTGCAATGTTTGGGGGACAGGGAAAGGACTAGGAAGAGGCCTGACCAGCAATGATTAACACACACTATCTTGCAAGTTGGTTGTTTTCCCCTTAATCGGCATCACATCGGTCCAAAGCGAAGCAATTGACACCGCAATCATCACAGCTATTGATGAGCTGTCTTTTTCGCCATCGCTGGAGCGACCGTAGCTGCCGTGACAGCTGTGATCAGGCCACTGGGACGGCTGTGGCCTCTTTGACAGTCGTCACCGCTAGAGGGCCGTTAGCGACTTGCCAAGGGGTGGTTGCCCCTTCATCCTTGGATACGCCACTTCTTTTTAGCAGTCCGGGGTGCAGTCCATGTGATTAGAGGCCCTTTTCGTGGCACCGGGAACCCTCTGCTTTTGCCCGGACCGTATCCGTAGCTAGAGGTCTCTTCATCAGTGTGAGTCCTGATGTCAGCTCTGAGCCCCTCTTCATCAACCTGAGCCAAAGTCGATCTAGTGGCCATACGCGTCCGGTCCGGAGCCCCTCCATCGGCTCAGGAGACTTCTTTCACTGCACAGGACACTCTCCGTACGGCGGGAGGCCCCTTTCAATGGCGTGGGCCTTCTCAGTTACGCAAGGGGCTCCTGTGCGGCTTCAGCCCCCTCCGTCGGGCCAGGGGCCCTTCATGCCGGCTCTGGGCTCTCTCCGACAGTCAAAGGTCCTCTAGCGGCTATGAGTCTTCTTAGTCAGCACAGGGGCCCTCCTTAGCGATCCAGGACCTCCTCTGTCGGGCCGGAGGCTCTCTTTCTACAGCTTGAGCCCTTCAATCAGGCCCAAAACGTCGGCCCAAGGACCTTTTTAACGGCCCGAGATCCTCTTTGGCAACTAGGTCCCCTTTTGTCGTCCCAAGGGCTCTCTTTGACGACCCAGGGCCTTTGCAAGCAGGCCGGAGGTCCCTTTTCAAAAGCATGGGTCCTTTCCATCAGGTCAGGGGCTCTTTCGTCGACTTAGACCATGTCATCAGGTCAGGGGCCCTTCATATTGGCTCTTCCAGGTGCCCTTCCAACGATCCAGGGCACCTTCCGACGACTTGGAAGCCCATCATGTTGGCGCAGCCCAGGACCCTCAACATCTTTCCGAGGACACTCTCCACTGACTCGGTGTCCTCATCATCGGCCCGGGACCCTTTCCGTCAGCTCGAGCCCCTCTCATCGGGTCCTTCACATCGGCCCAGGGTGCCCTTGCGGGCCCCTCAAGGTAGTCGCCTGAAGGGCCCCCTCTGGCCCTCTAGTTGGAGCTGCCCTCTTCGCCTCCTGGCTACGCTACTGCGCCCATTACGGCCAGTCTCGAGAGTGCCGGCATTCAGTGCACCACGGCGAGACACAGCCGCTCCAAAAGTGATGACCGCAGAATTCCCAGCGCGCCACTTATGGTGGAGTCGGCTGGTCAGGCGTCTGCTCAGGCTTCGTCGCCGTCGCTTTCGATCAGGTCGGCGTCCTTGTCAACAGCGGCGTTCAGCGGTGACGGACTGGTCAGCTGGTCACGCATGGCGTCCAGCGGCGACATCACCGAGTTGCGCAGCTCCTCGCTGAGGCAGTCGGTCTCGGCGGCCGCCGTCGCAGTGTCCCCCCCCCCCTCCATTCCCACCACACCACAGACCGGTGCCGCGGTCCGGGCAGTCGGTCTCGGCGGCCGCCGTCGCAGTGTCCCCCCCCCTCCATTCCCACCACACCACAGACCGGTGCCGCCGTCCGGGCAGTCGGTCTCGGCGGCCGCAGTCACAGTGCCCCCCCTCCATTCCCACCACACCACAGACCGGTGCCGCCGTCCGGGCAGTCGGTCTCGGCGGCCGCCGTCGCAGTGTCCCCCCCCCCCTCCATTCCCACCACACCACAGACCGGTGCCGCCGTCCGGGCAGTCGGTCTCGGCGGCCGCCGTCACAGTGTCCCCCCCCCCTCCATTCCCACCACACCACAGACCGGTGCCGCCGTCCGGAACTGCGGTCACCTGCAATATTTGGATGACCGCCAAATACCGCCCGGAGACAGGAGACGTTCCCAGTCGGGGAACACGCGTCATCAACTCATCCAGAAATTCCCTACTGCCCAATGGAATTGAATGGTACTCAACTAAGCACATCATCTGAGTTTTCGACTGCGTGCGATCAGCGAGACTCGATTTTTCTTAGCTTTGGTTTACATAGCGTTCCCAGCCCTTCACGCCGATTGGTTGCGGGTGGAGAGTAACGACACGTGGGGCTCGAACCCACAACTTTCGACTGGGAGACGGGCACCTAACTCCTAGACTACTCGGACCCTCGCGTCTCCCTTCGCCAGCCGTCAGGCGTCTCCGGGAGCGCTCCTCTTGATATCTAGGTAAAGCCTTCCATTGCCAACACTTCCGTTTGTAAGTGCGCCTGGATTCCGGTGGTGCTTGGGAGGGCTGGGAAAACGCGTGGCTGGGATAGTTGAAGGTTCAGGTGGTTGAAATATCGTTCGTCACCGGCGGTCGTCCAGCTCGGGGTCCTCTCATGTTCTGCATCCCCCTCCGTCTCCGTTGTCGGCTCATCCCCAGTGTTATGTCTGGGTTGGGGACTCATGCGGGTCAGATGGGTCTGGGTAATTTATCTGGAATAAGCTTGGCAGGATGGTAGCTGACAGCTGGGTACTTGCGCTGGGATCCCACGAACTCTACTGGTGGCTTAAACTACCCCCTTAGTCATCCACACGAACCTCCATTTACGGCCATCATTAGCACCTGTCATTCTCATATGCTTATTCCGTCTCTCTAATAAAACAAGGTAGTCGATAATCATTTCCCTTCCACTGGTAGTTAGCCATTCGGCGAATTTCTCTGATCGCCGTTTAGAAGTGATCAGCACCCAATGCCATGCCAATTACCCGTGCTTAGGTTCCAGCTGCGACCGTCTGACCCGGCGCTCCTTGTTTCGTACACTTAGTTAATATTCACTTTGCTGCCTTCAGGACTCAGTAACACTGGGCTGTGACATTCCGTTAGTGTTTCTGCAGGGTTTTATGTCTGGGCTCAGTAATTCATGGCTGACCTACCTATGTAGCTTTACTCAGTAGACACCATGTCTGAGGCTATACGGCGAAATTTCTGTTGAGATCCACCCCGAAGGCTGCCCCGGGTCACGCCTCAATCGGTGTGCCCTCACCAATTTTTTTCCTAATCTATTCGGTATTCCGCATCTCGCCCTGTCACCATTCACCCCGTGAATTATGTGCTCTTTTCGGCACGCGTTTCCCAGGAGAGACAACCAAAATGAGCTTCGCCAGTTCCCTGTCCTCTGACAGGTGCCGCACCTTCCCTCCGCTGAATTATGCATGAGTTGCTCAGTGTTGTTGGTCATATTCAGTAATCTGCTCCGTCCTGTCCCGTCCTGTCGGTTAGGTTCGCCAATTTCGTCGTGCGCTCTCAATTAGCACTAACACAATTGTTACGCGGACCTGCGTTCGCAAATCTTCAACGCGATGTGGGTATTTCCAGTTGAGTGCAGAAGTTTTGGGGAGCGGTGAGTCTTACCTGGAGCTATTGTTGAATGGCAGACAGTTCGAAAGTAATGTAGGATGGCCTGTAATAGTATTAATTTGTTTAACATTAAGGTGATTTTTTTTTATTACAATGCCCCACGTTTCGGTGTCATACCTTCTTCAAGGGCAAGCAAAGGCTAATACGATTTCATTCAAGGAGGAAAACAGCTAGAGTCGTGCAACTTTATTACAAAACAGCGTCAATAAATGCAACTTAATGTGGTTTCCGGTCCACCATTAAAGTCCGCTACGCACCCGATCACAAGATAATCAAAAGACTTTCTGAACGGTTTTTGGCTGGGATCAGCGTTGGAAACCTAAGCCGAGAGCGCAGTGGGCGAAGACGTTCGAACGCTCCACAGAAGGTGTCCAGAAGGCCTTGACGTTGATGTGCAGCATCTCGACACCGTTCACGGAGAACGCCAGCCCGAAGATGTTGTTGGCGATCCAGTGCTTCTTCGCCAGGTACCAGACGCCGATGGCGGCGGACAGCGCCGGACTGACGAGGTCATGCGTGCTGAACTGGAAGTCGATCAGCTTCTCCTTGGCGTCCTGCGTCAGTTGCAGGTCGCACTGGATGAGAGGCACGGCTGCCGGCAGCAGGCGACTCACACGCGGCGAGATCAGGTGCGTCAGCGCCAGCACGCCCAGAATGAAGAAGTAGCCTGTCCGCCGCAGGTTGATGTACTCCTTGCTGAATATTTTAAAAACTTCATATATACCGAATAATGCACAGCTGGCAATTATCGGAAACATGGCTGCATCTCTTTGCGCCATTCTTTCTGGCTGTTCTCCAGTGCGCTCACACTTCTCCTTCTGATCAGTATCGTGCTTAACAGAGCACAATGAGTCGAAGAAAATTGGGACTAATGCCATGATAACTAAACTTCCATACGCTATTGCCATTCCTTCCGGCGTGGCCGTGATTTTTCCGGTGCCATTTTTACCCGCTTCTGTAATATTTTCTATTATTTCGGCAACAACATCTTTTGCCACAGAATCTGTTGACATTATTCTTGTATAAAAGTCAGGAATTATAATCACTCAACATTAGTCTCCTGTAAAACCACAGAAAACACAAGACGCCTGGACACTACCAACACGCAAAAAAAGCCTTGCTTTGCTTGCCCTTGAAGAAGGCATGACACCGAAAAGTCGGGCAGTGTAATAAATAAATATTTTCACCTTAATGTTAAAAAAACTAATACCGTTACCTGAAGAACTAATACCGTTACATCCTACATTACCTGAAGCTAATCCGGGCAAGTGTTTAGCCGGGCGAGCCCAGGGTTGCTCATTTAGCGCCGTTGCTCAGACTGAGTGGATCCACGACACATTCTCCATTTCTCTCTCTTTCTTTCCCTCTCTCTCTCTCTCTCTCTCTCTCTCTCTCTCTCTCTCTCTCTCTCTCTCTCTCTCTCTCTCTCTCTCTCTCTCTCTCTCTCTCTCTCTCTCTCTCTCTCTCTCTCTCTCTCTCTCTCTCTCTCTCTCTCTCTCTCTCTCTCTCTCTCTCTCTCTCTCTCTCTCTCTTTCTCCCTCCCTCTCCCTCTCGCACACACGGGACAAACATCTGAAGTCATGTTTGCTTTCCTCTGTCCGCCGAGCTGAGAAATGCTGAGGTGGCTGGTAATCGATCCTATAGCTGTCCCGGTCAAGGCTGAATGGCGTGCTGTCGACTGGTCTGTCAAGCCGGTACAAGCTACGTGATATAGACTGTGGCTTAAAATGCAAATATCCTTGCAGCAGTCGGAGAGCTACACGCGTATGGACCGTGCAACATGTGTGCCGATTATGCAACCCCGGGAATACGTGCATGCGCTTGGTGCCTGACAAATTCCAACGATGCTACTTGGAAAACGGTACATCACTAGTGAAGGTATGGTATATATATGTTGGGGATGACGTACATATAAATATGTACGTCATGGGGAAGTTCTAGAAGGCTCTGGAGAGCAGATCTAGCCGTATTTAGATGCAGGTGGGAATGCAATGATTCCAGCCAGATGGGCCACTGCTCACAGCGCCACCACAACGTAGAGCCGGCTTTGACAGGTCGCTTCGGATCGCGGTCCATTTCCGCAACTGAAGTACACGTGTGGCTCGCACACTCACCGCACCTCACCAGCCGCTATATTTCTTTACATGGCGCCATATCCATATGTGGTATAAGGGACAAACCCAGCACCATTGACCAGCTGAAGACGGCTACGACATCGACGGTGCGAAAGGTACGGCATGAGACACGCCATGCAGCTTTGGAAGCGACAATGCACTGCGTTGGGCGGTGTCTGGAGCGAGGTGCATCACATTGACCACGTGAGCTACAGTCATGAATAAGTGAACACCATGGCTCAGGTTATAGCCGTGTGGAATAGCATCGAGTGCGCTGCATGCTCATTCCTCAGTTTTGGGGATCGCAGTAGCTTAGTCGGTAGGGCGTTCGACTCTTGGTTGCAAGATCATGGATTCGAATCCCGCAACCGGCAGGATTACCGAGTCGACCCGCGACCAATCGGTGTGATAGGTTGGCGACGCTATGTGGTCCAGCACTCGAATGCATCATAAAAGAACACAAAGTTCTTCTTCATGTTTTACATGCAAAATTTACATTCATGGCATTACGTGGTGTGGGGCAGAATATTTTTTAAAATTTTAAGGTATTGATTTTAAACCCGCCTGTTTTTTTCCCTGGGACTCTCGGTACTTGCCATCCCTTCGCCCATAAATTGCACCCTCCTTCATGCCGTCTTCTGTTCTGTGCCATGCCATTCACTGTTCCGCGTGGTCTCACAGAATTTTACCTTGAAATCGCACACCTATATCTCAAGCATGTTCTTAATTAGTTTCACCAGAAGAGCTTCTGTAGAACTGAGTGACCATCCATGACAAGCCCACCATTCTGACATCATTTCAGGAGAGCAATAAACGTTAGACCGGCTGGACTGAGGATTGACCCCGAGATATCGGTAATGTCGAACAGACAATGAACAGTGAAAGCAAACGCACGCTATGAGTACGTCCAGACACCTGAACTGGGCCGAATAGATAGGTCATTGTTTCTGGAGATTGACGTTGCCAAATTCTCCATTATTTCACATCATCGTCACGAACGACCAGACTGCTAGACATATTCAGGAAAACGTAAGATGACAGAGGAGGGGCATGCATATTTTTTCGTTCATTCACTCCATGCATCGGCCATGGGATGATATGGAACTTGAAGGTAGAGTCACGACCCTATCGCGGATGCCCTACTTGAAGCAATGCCTGGGAGTTATATCCTCGTTGGTAAGGCGGCACATGCGCCCGATGTTTCTGGAGCTCAGCATAACCGCATGGAAAAACGAGGTAATGCCTGTCTTGTACTTATCACTGTTTCGCCGTTGACGGCGTTACCAAGCCATACGCCTGCCAGGATTCACCAGTCCTCACCGTCTCGTCATGAACACCGGGTTCTGATTCGTACCCCGGAACCTGCCGGGATCTGATCCTCATCCGGAACCAGCCGGGTTCTGATCCTCATCCCGGAACCTGCCGGGATCTGATCCTCATCCCGGAACCAGTCGGGTTCTGTTCCTCATCCCGGAACCTGCCGGGATCTGATCCTCATCCCGGAACCAGCCGGGATCTGATCCTCATCCCGGAACCTGCCGGGATCTGATCCTCATCCGGAACCAGCCGGGTTCTGATCCTCATCCCGGAACCTGCCGGGATCTGATCCTCATCCCGGAACCAGCCGGGATCTGATCCTGTCAGAACTCCTGGTTGCATCTCTTGTTGTCAGCACAAGATAACTGAATGCCGATGCCTAATTGTGCCAAAGCTAGCTCATGATGGTGATGTTGCTGGAGTGTGCGTAGCTATGCGCAACAATTGGCATTTGCCGGCGTGCTTCGCCGTACCGAAATCTCACATTATTTAGCATTCCGGCCATGATTCTCAGGGCTGCTTTCAGATCCGCGAGCAGGTGAAATGCCTGCGTGAAAGCCTGCATATCCAAGACGATTTGCATTTCATGTGCACAAATACGTAGCTTCGTGATCGATCTATTGGCATACAACACGTAAGGACCATTTTGGGTCTAACTATTTGCATGCGATGCATATCAAAGATTTAAAACTGCGAGTAAAAAAAAACGATGGCGAGGGCTGTCCTGTGGCTGCACAGAATGGAATTCATATACGATGCTGGTACGCAAAAGTTTCACTTTGGTGTCAGCATATGGCAAGATGACTGATGACAAGATGACAAGAGTCGATGGGGGAATGGTTGACATTTTAAGCGATGTTAAGAATGCGGTACCAGATGAAGAGCTGGCACTAAAGGGAAATATCTTCATTGGGTGATGGGGGAATGCTTTGATATAGACATAGACATGCATTTGCGCCATTCACAATATACTCGTCGGTATTATAGCCCATAGTCCAAGCATCGATAGGCCTGACAAAACACACCAAACAATGTCATACACACACACACACACACACACACACACACACACACACACACACACACACACACAGACAGATCATGAAGCATGTACCATCGAAGGCGACATCCACCACCCTGCAAGTTACCTCGCCTCCACGCAGGTGCCGATTGAGCGCTCGTCTAAATGGAGACTGGCAATTAGGTCAGTTCCGACGGCAGCTCATTGTAGAGGGCGGGTCCCCTACAATACATCTTGCGCCTGATCATCTCTGTCCTGGCGCTGGAGACCTGCAGCTGTCTCGTCCTGTGTGTGTCTCGCTGACGAGTCTCAGTTACCGCGTGAAGCTTGGCCGCGAGACACTGCGACTCGTTGGAGAGTTGCGCCTGATGTACAGGAGACGCAGTGTGTGCTGCCCGACCAGATCCCTTGCGTTCAGACACACTCCTGCTGCAGATCCGTGCAGCGACCACATTTCCTGCATCCGAAAATTACTTTGGTTAAATAGTTGACACCTCTCTGGGTCCGAGGCAGGCTACATTTGGTACTGTGGCCATGAACAGAAGGGCAGCAGCGGAACTGTGAGAAAACCACAGCGTTGATTACCATGCAAACTACACTGGGTGGGAAATAATTTCGCAGGTAGGAGGTGCCGGCCAGAGGGTTCGAGGAGAGGGAGGAGTCAAACACGACGCCGATACTGTTTTTGCTCCTGAGCTCACAGCTACTGATGCTCTATGAAGTTGACTGTTACATCAGATATGTTACGCACATCTTAGGAGCTACCGAACATCATGAGTTGTTTTCTTGAGGGGGAGGGGGAGCATGTAGCCAAGTCACAGCTGTGTACGCTCGATTTTGCCAACCGCTGTCCCGCCGCATCGCAGTAGCTGACACGATGAGGCCATATCATAGCGTACAGGGTTCATTTACTACCAAAGTTCATAACGTACAAAGCTCACAACGTCCAATGATTATAGCGTACAAAAATCGAAATAAAGTCCAAAATGCATTGGATAGGGCGCGTTTAAAATGTACAAAGTTCATAACGTACAACGATCACAACGTACAAAACTGGTTTCAGAGGGAGCGTTCATAACGTCCAAAGTTCATTTAGGTCCAATGATCATAAAGTACAAAAATTGTTTGTCCGTTGTCCGTTAGAGGAGCCAGCGAAACACTGGCGGCGAAATCGTACGGCTGTGTCTCCGCTTGCTGTCAACAGGTGGCAGTAGTGTGCGGTTATTGTCGCATCGCACCTGGCGTGAATGTGCTGCCAAGTGTGGTCTGGTGTTTTTTCAGGTTGTATTTGGACGTTTTGTCCAGTTTGAGTTAATTTAATGAAGCTTGTCCCCGAGTTCCTAATGCAGTGTTCTCTGTCAAAGCAACATTTTTACTGTTGCATTGACAAAACCAAATACCCATATGCATAAATAGGTGTTTCCTTTGTTGCACTCCTGTTTATGGGTGTCTTTTTGTTGCACTCTAATATATGGAGCAACATTTGGCTCTTTCAGAGGTGCGCCCTCTTTAGCTTCGGTGAGTGAATGGGTATCTATCAGTTTTGGGTAAGCATTTGAAGGGAAATCAAAATACTTGTGTTTGGATGGTCTTGCACCAGCATTACAAAGAGTAACAAGCATGCATCTCTGCGTTCATGAATGATGTAGGTACCGGTAATCTTTTACGTTCTGCTGTAGCGTTGTTTACACTAGATATGCAACCGAATGTGCCGCATATAGGCAATGAATGTCGCAGTGTTTAAATATACAACTGTATATGGATGCAACGTTTTGATGACGTCACAAACAGTCACAGTGATACGACTGCCCATCGGGAAACCGGACGGTTTTACAACATTACATATGATTCAGGGCAGCGTGAAACCACCATGAAACCATCGCAGTGGCTCCAGATCATCAGGGCCTCTTCCAATAGATCCAGGGATCAAATTCTGGCGGTATTTCCACATGGGGATGCCAAAAAGTGCATGACGGCAGAAAGTAAAAGAGAAGGTTATACCACATTATGTATATGTCAGGGCAGCAAGAAACCACCATGAAACCATGGCAGTGAATCCAGATCATCAGAACCACTTCCAATAGATCCAGGGATCATATTCTGGCGGTATTTCCACATGGGGATGACAAAAAGTGCATGACGGCAGCAAATAAAAGATAAAGTTGTACCATATTATGTATACTTTAGGACAGCGTGAAACCACCATGAAACAATCGAAGTGCCTCCAAACCATCAGGTCCTCTTCCAATAGATCCAGGGATAATATTCTGACGGCATTTCCAAATGGGGATACCAAAAAGTGTATGCAGGCAGAAAGTAAAACAGAAGGATATAGCACATTATGTATACGTTAGGACAGCGTAAAACCGCCATGAATCCATCGCAGGCGCTCTAGATCATCAGGACCTCTTCCCATAGATCCAGGGATCATATTCTGACTATTTCCACATGGGGATACCAAAAAGTGCATGACGGCAGAAAGTAAAAGAGGAAGTAATACCACATTATGTATATGTTAGGGCACAAAGAAACCACCATGAAACCTTCGCAGTGGCTCCAGATCATCAGGACCTCTTCCAATGGATCCAGGGTCCATTTTCTGGTGAAACAATCGCAGTGGCTCCAGATCATCAGGACCTATTCCAAATAGATCCAGGGATCATATTCTGACGGAATTTCCACATGGGATACCATAAAGTGTATGAAGGCAGAAAGTAAAACAAAAGGTTATAGCACATTATGTATACGTTATGACAGCGCGAAGCCACCATGGAACAATCGCAGTGGCTCCCGATCATCAGGGCCTCTTCCCATAGATCCATGAATCATATTCTGGCGGTATTTCCACACGGGGATACCAGAAAGTGCATGACGGCAGAAAGTAAAAGAGAAGGTAATACCCCATTATGCATATGTTAGGGCGCAAAGAAACCACCATGAAACCTTCGCAGTGGTTCCAGATCATCAGGATCTCTTCCAATATATACAGGGATCGTTTTCTGGCGATATTTCAACATGTGGATACCAAAAAGTGCATGACGGCAGAAAGTAAACGAGAAGGTTGTACCACATTATGTATACATTAGAACGGCGTGAAACCACGATGAAACAATCGAAGTGGCTCCAGATCATCAGGGCCTCTTCCAATAGATCCAAGGACCATTTTCTGGCGGTATTTCCACATGGGGATGCCACAAAGTGCATGACGGCAGCAAGTAAAAGAGGAGGTTATATCATGTATACGTTACGGCAACGATAAACCATCATGAAACCATCGTAGTGGCTCCAGATCAGCAGACTCTCTTCCAATAGATCCCGGGATCATATTCTGGCGGTAGATAGATAGTGATACTAAAAATAATATATATATATATATATATATATATATATATATATATATATACAGAATTGAATGCGACGGTGTCCACCGCATTCATCTTCTTCATATTCAAACTTTCTAGTCACTGAACGAACGCATTGTCTGTGATGATCAGTAAGATGACATAAAATATCTACAAGCGTTGCAATTATTAATACGGCTGGTATAATGTAAATGGTGTGGGAAGTCAGCATCGATGTGGAGCAAATCATGATTTGACGTTATGTTACTTTGTCGACGTTTCAACCAGCCTTGACCATCTTCAGGGTAACACAGTACGAATCACGTAGATGCAATGCTAGCATAAATGTTATGTGATGATATATCCAGTTTAAATTACAGCACTTCCCATTCTTTCTGGAGGTACGCTTCAAATCAAAAGGAAACGCGTATTAATATGTGGTGAAATAGGCTCATCAGACATGCAATGGTCAGAATACAAGGTACACAAAACAAAATGCAATGTAGCCATGCGCAGAGCACACCGCAAGCATGAAGAACACTCATGCACATATGCGTGCGGTAGGTGTGTAACACGACTGGACACGAATACACACGAAGAAGGGATTAAAAGATAAAAAGGTAATAAACAAGAATAAAACACGAATAAGGGCCCACCATCTAACAGCCAAGCAAACATAGATATCACGTTCCACTTTACGGCAATGGAAAGAGCAACAGCACAGCAACCGCAGCTACAGCAAGAAGCGTGCCCGCGTGCCGGCATTGTTAGCTTTCCAGAGCTCGGCAACCCTGGCCGTCGTCCCGTGGGAAACAGATATGCTGCGCAGTGGCGGATGCGGAGCACGAATATACTGTTCAGACCTATTTGTATTCGATTTCACGGTTAGCTTAAAATGTTCATTGCACTGTGTTACTCACGCAATATTTGCATTTTTCCACCTGCAATATGCCGCCTAGTCATACGCTGGTGACGCCATTGATCAGCTGTCTGGGAAAGGAACGAAGAAATCGCAGGGTCTGTGGCGCGTCTAAGTCGCCGGTTCGCGCCACGAAGCCGTAAGGGTGCCGCGAATGGGAATGTGAGTCTAGGAGAAATGTAGCTAAGGACAAATGTACGTATGGCAGATATACGTAAGCAAATGTACGTACGCACAAAAGTACGCTTGGCAGATGTACGTAAGCGCAGACGTACGAAAGCGAAAAAGTACACATTTAAAATGTACGTATGGCAGATGTACGTCAGAGCAAATGCGCGTATGGCAAAGGTACATAAGCAAATGTACCTAAGCGCAAATGCATGTAAGCGCAAATGTACGTATGCGCAAATGTACGTATGCGTAAATGTACGTAAGTGAAAATGTACGCAAGCGCAAATGTATGTAAGCACAAAAGTACGTAAGCGCAAATATACGTAAGGGCATATGTACGTATGCGCAAATGTACGTAAGAGCAATTGTACGTAAGCGCAAAAGTGCATAAGCGCAAAAGTGCGCCAGCGCAAAAGTACGTAAGCGCAAAATTACGCAAGCACAAATGTACGTAAGCGCAAATGTACGTATGCGCAAATGTATGTAAGTGAAAATGTACGTAAGCGCAAATGTATGTAAGCGTAAAAGTACGTAAGCGCAAATATACGTAATGGCATATGTACATATGCGCAAATGTACGTAAGCACAAATGTACGTAAGCGCAAAAGTACGTAAGCTCAAATGCATGTATGCGCAAACGCACGTAACCGGAAATACGAACACATAGCAAATATACATAAGTGTGAAGGTACGTAAGCGCAAATGTACTTAAACGCAAAAGTACGTGAGAGCAAATGTGTGTAAATGCAAAGTTACGTAACCCAAATGTAAATGTACGTACGACAGATGTACGTAAGCAAATGTACGTAACCAAATGTACGCGTTTCAAATATACGGGTTTCAAATGTACGTGTTTCAAAAGTACGTGCTTCAAAAGAACGTGCTTCAAACATACGTGTTTCAAATGTGCATGCATGTGTGCATAAACATGTGTATGTGTGCATCAAAGGTGCAAATCCATGTAAACAAATGTACATGTGCAGAATAGTAAGTATGGTAAATGTACGTAAGCACAGATATGCCTTAGCACAAAAGTACGTATAACAAATGTACTCATGGTAAATGCACGTAAGAGGAAGTGTACATTAGAGAAAATGCACGTATGGCACATGCACCTAACCAAATGTACGTAAACGCAAAGGTAAATATGCGTAAAAGTGCTTACATTGGATCATAAGTAGATTTACGTTTACATGCATTTGCGTTTACATACTTTGCGTTCACGTACATTTTCGCTTCGTACATTTGCTTACATATATTTGTGTACGTACATCTTCCATACGTACTTTTGCTTTATGTCCGGTTACCGGAAATGTATATTTCACTGCCAGAACTGGTTACCCATAATTAAACTGTAACCTGCCTCTAGTGATTGCCTGTGCAGTTCGCGTGCATTACGAGTTGGTTCTGATATACTCACGCGGTGTCTGAATATCATTTATATCTCGGGATAGATAGCTCTTGCTGTGCGAAGTAACTGCTTTTTATATCTGAACGACCACCAGGCCAGATCATCTTTCCGATCTTTCAAGGGAAAAATTACTCATGTTTGACTGAGTATATGTGCACACATCTAAAGCACCTCGGTTTAATCAGTTCAGCAGTTCTGCACAATGCAGTCACACGTTAAGTCTTGTTATACGTCATGCGATAAAGTGAAAAGCCCCGATCTATTTTCGTATAGATTCTATTCGTATACATTCTATTTTGCGGTTGAAAATTGATGCTGAAGTTTATGTTTTTCCTCTCTTACTTTTGTCTCGTAGTTATAGTGTTGGAGCCTATTTGTATTGTTCGCTAAATATGTGGCGTAATCCAGTAACATGTTGGCACCACACATAGGGCTATATTCTGACCATAATGTTCGATGTTTCGGCTTTCATGTATGGAGTGATAACCGTAGACAAGCTAACGCATGTCCGCTAGATCGTTTTAAATATGGTGCCACACGGCTCAGGGTAGGTTTGTTAAGGGTGGATTGGGTTAAATAGTGCATGCACTAACGTATCCTGGTGAATAATGCAGAATTGTTAAATGTGTTCAAGGGCGGCTGCAAGGAGCATGGTAAGATAGAGCAGGGACATTTAATGTGACCTCTTTGAAGGTAAAAAAGGTATTGCCTATATTGTACTATGTGCCCATATGTCAGAGCGATTAAGCTGTCATGAACGGCATTTCGTCAGAATCACAAACATACAAAATTCTCCTTCTTATCACTAAAACAGCACGTGGTTAATCTTGCCTGGCACCAGGCAACCGCCAAACGAAACCAATGAAGTTCTGCGCTGCTATAGACATAACATGTGGCTTGGATACACGACACTGCCATTTGCAGGTTACATTGCCACAAAACCACAACAAAAACCACGATGCTACATTGCTGTTCAGGGCTGGGTTCCTATCCCTAATACCGATCGACTCATATATTTTTATGTCGGCATGGTCCCTCGTCTTTTGTAAAACTTGTTTTAAGATTGCGACGCTTAAAATCTATATAACCTTATGTGCGAATATTTCCTATTTCCTATCTACATAACCTTCCTTATATGCACCTTATACCCGTATAACCTTAACTTTTATGTGCTGCCGTCATGCACTTTGTGGCATCCCCATGTGAAAATATCGTCAGAAAATGATCCCTGGATCTATGGGAAGAGGTCCTGATGATCTGGAGCCACTGCGATAGTTTCATGGTGGCTTCTCGCTGCCCGAACGTATACATAATGTGGTATACCCTTCTCTTTCACTTCCTGCCGTCATGCACATTTTGGTATCTCCAAGTGGAAATGCCGCCAGAATATGATACCTGGATCTATGGAAAGCGACCCTGATGATCTGGAGGATCTGCGATTTTTTCATGGAGTTTTCAAGCTGTGCTAACGTATACATAATGTGATATAACCTTCTCCTTTACTTTCTGCCGTCATGCACTTTTTTGGTATCCCCATGTGGAAATACCGCCAGAATACGATCCCCGGATCGATTGGAAGAGGCCCTGATGATCTGAAGCCACTGCAATGGTTTCATGGTGGGTTCTTTGTGTCCTAACGTATGCATTATGTGGAACCTTCTCTTACTTTCTGCCGTCATGCACTTTTTGTTATCCCATGTGGAAATACCGCCAGAATATGATACCTGGATCTATGGGATCCTGATGTCCTGATGATCTGGAGCCACTGCGATTGCTTCATGGTAGTTTCACGCTGTCCTAACCTATGCATAATGTGATATAACCATCTCTTTTACTTGCTGCCGTCATGCACTTTTTGGCATCCCCCATGTGGAAATACCGCCAGAATGTGATCCCTGGATCTATGGGAATAGATCCTGATGATAATGAAGCCACTGCGATGGTTTCATGGTGGTTTCTTGCTGCCCTAACATATACATATTGTGGTATAACCTTCTCTTTTACTTTCTGCCGTCATGCACTTTTTGTATCCCATGTGGAAATACCGCCAGAATATGATCCCTGGATCTATTGGAAGTGGTTCTGATGATCTGGATTCACTGCAATAATTTCATGGTGGATTCGTGCTGCCCTGACATATACGTAATGTGGTATAA
Organism: Ashinkailepas kermadecensis; assembly: GCA_034440615.1. Taxonomy (NCBI): domain Eukaryota; kingdom Metazoa; phylum Arthropoda; class Thecostraca; family Neolepadidae; genus Ashinkailepas; species Ashinkailepas kermadecensis. The sequence continues at coordinate 29,280 of JAOTOM010002645.1, forward strand.
CCTTCTCTTTTACTGTCTGTCGTCATGCACTTTTTTGGCATCCCCATGTGGAAATACCACCAGAATATTATCCCTGGATCTATTGGAAGTGGTTCTGTTGATCTGGATTCACCGCAATGGTTTCATGGTGGTTTCTTGCTGTATTGTGCTTCGAAATATTTGAACGAATTTGTGAGCCAAATGAGCTCTTTTCGGAGGAATAAGCACCCCTTTGAGACGAAAAGCGGTCCCCTCAGTATTATCGAGCGCAGCCCCTGCATCCGCTCAACGAATTTTTCCACCGAAGGCGACCCTCTAAGAAAATGTGCTCGTCCCCTGGAGAAATTGGAGAAAATTTGAAGAAATCACCAGACCACATTTGGTAGCACATTTACCAGGTACCATGCGCCAATAACCGCACACTCCTACTACCTGTTGACAGAAGACGGAGACACATCCGCAAGACTTCGCCGCCAGGGTTTCGCTGGCTCCTCTAGCGGACAACTGACGAACTATTTTTGTACTTTATGATCCTTGGACCTAAATGAACTTTTTACGTTATGAACGCTCCCTCTGAAGCTAGTTTTGTACGTTGTGATCGTTGTACGTTATGAACTTTGTATATTGTGAACGCGCCCTATCCAATGCATTTTGGACTTTATTTATATTTTGTTTACGTTATGATCCTTGGACGTTGTGAGCTTTGTACGTTATGAACTTTGGTAGTAAATTAACCTTGTACGTTATGAATGCTCCCCGATACGACGCGCTAAGCTGCTGGACCAGCGTCTATATGCCGATGGTTGACAGACGGCCCCTCGTGATTTTCGCCGGTCCTCTTGACCGGCGAAAGGTTATGTGCTATGGTCGCCGGTCAGTGATGTGCAGAGGCCCCCAGGGCTCAAGAGCCGTTGATGAGGAGTTGTCAACGAGGGTGGACTGTCACGCTTCTCTAGGCAGAATCACTGAGTTCAAGTCGGCAGCCGGGAACGCACCGATTGCCGCTCGTTGCTCGTTGCCAAAGTGCAGTTAATGGAAAGCAGTTAGCAGCAGTTCTTTTGAACCAAGTATTCACGGTCCAGACGAGGTCTCTGTAGAAAGCACAAGCCACAGAAGCCTGGGGCTCCTAGGTGGAGAACAACTTCTCTACAGTCGTACTCATACTGGACGATTTACGCCGAAACCCAAGAATTATGGATACCACGGAGAGCAAACTTGGCAATAGTTTACTGTGATCAGTGAACACCTTTTGTATCTGCACGGTAAACGCATCTTGATTGCCTGGACTCCACAGCCAAAGCTGGTTTCTACCTCCGGACGTGCCAACATTTGTTCAAAGTCGCGTGTCATTAACACGCGCCCTGGAGGGCCTCTGAGAATTACGCGCACTGGAGGGGGGGGGGGGCGGATTCCGCCCCCCTAAGATCTCGGCTCCAATAAAGCTGGAGGAACGAAATTCGCAGGGTCGATGGGCACGGTAGTGAACTCTATTGTGTGCAATTTTTGTGACCTTAGGTCAATATCTTCAAGGTCAAATGAGGTCAGATTGGCAAACATTTTCCGGTTTTGCGTGGGTTGGCTTGTCATCGTTATGGATCGCTGTGATTGTGTTTAAGTGCTAAAAAATGGGCATCAATGATGTTTTGGACATTACTAATGATGCAATGCAGATGATGGACCCAACATTTGACCTCAGGTCACCTATATAGCACCACTTTATCAGGTCAGTTACCTGTTCCAGTTACCGGAACCGGCCGCCCGCCCGACTGCTCCGTCGGGCAGCTCGGAGCAATCGGCTTCGTGAAGAAGGGAGTGAAGTACATGAATAAAGTATGGAAACGCAATGACAAACAGTACAAATGACAACCAGTAGTGCATTTATGGCAACATTCCAGTTGATCAAGTTTGGTTCCATTAACCTGTCATGAACTTGACCTGACTTGACCTTGGTGACCTAACATGACCTGGAAACTATACAGCATATCAATATGCATCAAACAAGTCCCTAGTGTTGCCTAGAACACTTCCCTTTTGTCAGTATACTGGGAGCGCATCGGCGCCGATTTTTGTGGTCTGGCGCTATAACATTTTTTGAGTTTAGCGGCCCCTAACTTGAAAAATTTTCGGGCGATTTCCATTTTTCTTCCTTTAAATGACACGCTGTTCATTTTGAAACAGGTACACCGAACATCGCGTATATCGACCGGTAAAATCTGCAGTTATTTGCGAAAAACCGGAGGGGTGGGCGGATTTCGCCCCCCCTCCAGTGCTTGTGTTAAGGTGGCGTGGTACGGCGACATAATATTATATCGTGATAGCTCGTACCGGCTGGACCGACACCGAATAAATTCCGCCAACAAACATTTGCTTTCAACAACACAAAAATGCGTACTTCAAAAAGAACATTGTTGTGAAATTTGCTAGAAGTCAAAATTGAAAGGCTAGGTCGAATGTGGCGGCGGGGGGGGGGGGCGAGTGATTCTTAGAGGCGTGCCGAACCATAGAGGTCATTTGCGCTGCCTATAAAGCGAGTGTGTTTTGCAAGCAAGGCTAAGAGGCAAGTGTACATTTATGTTAACACGCACACTGGAGGGTGGGGTGGGGGGGGGGGCGGGGCGAAATCAGCCCACCCCTGCGGTTTTTCGTACATAACTCCAGATTTTACTGGTCGATTGACTTTTCTACTCCCATTTTACTGGTCGACTGGTCTTGACTCAAATTGACTATTCTACGTCCGATGGCTCATCCTTCAGTCGCTTTACGTCATGTTATGTTTTAAAAACACGTCGGCTCATCTACGTCTGACGGTGCCGCTAGGTAACCATTTATTTAGAATGGGAAGCGAATCGGCTGATGTACGCCCGGTGCCATTCGGGGATGACTACGTTAATCCTACGAGTACTTCGCCGGCATGCATTGTGTGTTGGAGTGAGTGTTTGTGGTGTGGTGTCTACAATGTTCCTGCTAGTTTTGTGGCGTACAGATATTCAAACAGCAATTGAAGAAGTTCTGGGTGCTTATCACCCAGAAGCGATGGAAGCGACAGGGTGATGCCCTCTTTTCGGCAGAAGGCCTTAAGTGGTTGTCTTTGAGCATTACAGCTACTCTAATTGTAGGCCCATCTCATTGGTTCCGGTTATCGCCAAAATCACAGAGACGGTAGTGCAGAAACAACTCTATCACTATCTGAACTCAAACCACCTACTGGCCAAAACTCAGTACGGCTTCAGACCACGCCACTCTACGGAAACCGCTCTCATCTCAGTCACGGACAAAATACTAGCAGCAATGGGCCGTTCGGAAGTAGCTCTCCTTTGCATTCTGGACCTCAATAAATGCTTCGACGTAATAGATCACACCAAACTACTCACTAAACTAGAACTCCATGGAATCGATACTGACTGGTTTAGGACATATCTGGGAGGTCACACGCAGGCTGTTAGCATCTCAGATCAACGCGGAAACAGGCATCTCTCCTCCTTTCTCCCAAACAACATAGGTGCTTTTCAAGGCTCATCACTAGGTCCACTCCTCTATTGCATCTTTTCAAACGACCTCAGTTTGCACGTCCCGGTAGCACACGTCACTCAGTTCGCAGACGACACCCAGGTCCTCATCTCCGGTCGCAAATCTGATCTCCAAAATCTGACAAATCAGATGGAGACATGTCTGAACCAACTTTACGACTACTTCCTGGAAAACGGTTTGAAGGTAAACCCGACCAAAACTCAACTTCTCACGTTCGGATCGCGTCAAAATCTTCGCAATACTACCCCGATACGAGTGTGCTTTAGGGACGCCGTGATAGATGAGAGTCATTCGTGTAGGAACCTAGGGGTGACATTTGATCGCCACATGTCGTGGGATTCCCATGTAGCTGTTGTGGTCCTCAAGTGCACTGGATTCCTTCTGGCCCTGAGCCATCTGCGTCACCATCTGCCAACCAGTACCCTCCTCACTATAGTCAATAGCCTAGTTATATCCAATATCCGCTACTCAAGATCATTAACTTCGCCACTAGAGTCGTGTCAGGTCTACGGAAATTTGATCATATTTCTGATGCCCGTAACGAGTTGGGTCTCCTCACTGCAGCGGATTTGCATCCATTTCACAGCCTTACTTTGCTCCACAAGATCATTCTGACGGGTGAGCCAACGCACATTGCCGGTCAAATCTCTGCAAACTCTACCCTGCGAAACCGTCATACGCGTGCAGACGACCAACTGCACCTGTCAGCCATACACAGAGAGGCGGGCCGCAGGAGATTTCTCTACTCGTCTGTCTTCCACTTATCTCCACGAGCAACACTAGTAACACAAAAACAAACTTACAAAATGGATTTGTGTACACCACGAACTCCCATTTAGGTCATCGCTTTTATATGACTTCTATAAACTACTCGTTTATAACTCGTGTTGCAAGCACGTTGAAACAGAAACATTGAAGCTGTCTAATTTCAAGAAGCATGTACAAGCTTATCTCCACGAGCAACACTAGTAACACAAAAACAAACTTACAAAATGGATTTGTGTACACCATGAACTCCCATTTAGGTCATCGCTTTTATATGACTTCTATAAACTACTCGTTTATAACTCGTGTTGCAAGCACGGTGTGTGTAGTGCAGATAGTGATATGGGTATTGTATTATGTTGGTGTATGAATGTTGTTCCGCATCTGCTCCCACTATTGACCACAAATCTATCCTTTCTTTGTAAATGTCTGTGAGCTATACCCAGACTTTCCATAACAGCCACTATAGGTGGAGGGCATGTATCGTGAAATAAATAAATAAATAAATACTACAGTATAGCAGGATGTGGCTTATGCTTAATGTGGTGTTCGCAGTGTCACAGTGAGGAGTTGAGGCGTATATTGGTCATCCTCTAGTTGAGGAATATTGGTCATCCTCGAGTTGAGGCTGTGTTAGTTTAGTGTAACCAGTCACATGTCTTGTGAGGATGACTTCCTTTTGTCGGTGATATTGACTTGATGTGTTCCATGTGCCTATCATTGGTTTGATGTGGCGGGTGTAATTTGATTTGTGTTATGCAGAGTTGTGTTGTGTCCATGTGTTCTGGTGATGCTGACGTATGTGGTGCTGTAGGAGTGCTTTACAATCGTCTACCGAATATTCCACACCAGGGTAAGTGTTCAATGCTACGGCTTGCTTTGCGAGCCGATCTGCTTCTTCGTTACCTGGGATGTAGGCGTGGCTCGGTATCAAGAGGAAGGAACAGTTGTTGTTTATGTTATGGACCATGATTTGTTGGATTATGTCAATGACAGGATGTGAGCAGTCGTGGGCATTGCTAAATGACTGAAGGACGGTCCAAATTCCAGCTCCTTCCACATCGCCTTGAAGCATATCGATTTAAAAAGGAATATAGGAATAATAGTGGGCTAAAAATATTGGCTTTAGGAAAGTGTCATGGTAAAGGTAACATGGTGCGTGTTGACCATTCTGTAATTTTCCAGTCCCGCAGACGGTGGACGATGAGCCACCGAGACGAGACACCGTTATAGATGAACCACAGGTATGGGGCGAAACCAGATGGACACAGTGGGTGGGTGGATTCTATCTCCACTCGTTGTCTTTTTTTAGACAATGCAGGATGTGTCTCGCGTGGCTTAGTAACGCTGGAAAGTTTGGCACAGATCAAGAGATATTAGCACATTCACCCAGTGCAACAGTTATCAGAGCAGACGGAGCAGGGTTGGAGCATCCCAGCTAAGTGGCACGGCGCACCGTGCCGCTCAGCTGATGCCGCGCTGAAAGACATCCGACCGGGCCAGAGGGCCGGCACACCGCACACGGTGACACACTATTTGTATATGTATTTGCGATATGTAACAAACCGATTCCATAAAACAGATTAATATTTGGTTTGTGTCAGAATACAGTCCGATACATTTCACAAACATGAGCCAAAATGAAAGACAGCAAAACAACAGTATACAGGGAAAAACCGAACACGTGAAGTCAATTTATAAGACGTTGTTCAGCATCGCGACGAACTCGCCCCGTGTCCGAGAAGCGGAAGTGGCCGGCGGCAGTAGGTTCCAGGCCGAGGCTGCCCGGAAGGAGAAGGCTCTACGTGACATGCTGAGGCGGAAAGGCGGTGGCTCCAGTGCCCCAGCCACCGTCGCACGAGTGGAGCGCCACTATAACTATAGTTGTCGCCAGGCGCGTCAGAGTTTCAAGTGTCACAAAGGTTGGCACACCGCACATGGTGACACACCATAACTATAGTTGTCGTCAGGTGCGTCAGGTTTCAAGTGTCATAATGGTTGGCACATCGCACACGGTGACACACTATAACTATAGTTGTCGCCAGGCGCGCCACAGGTTCAAGTGTCACTAAGGTTGGCACACCGCACACGGTGACACACCATACTTATAGTTGTGTCAGGCACGCTAGGGTTTCAAGTGTCACAACGGTTGCCGTTTTGTGAAATTTATTGGTCGAGCTCAAGCAGGACTTGAAGTGCTGCATAATATTCAAAAGTCGATTATACCTAGCCATGTCATGGGCCTAAAAAATTAGCCCGCGCCGTCTCTCCGGTCAGATCCACACGGGGGAGTAGTCATAATAGACTAACTAAGTCTAACTAGTTATTCTTCCACACCGAGCGTTGCACGAACACAAACTGGGTATCATCGGAAAGCCCTCGACGAATAGGGTCGGAAATGGGTCTTATCTGTTACCCTTGCACAATTTGAACATTAAAACGTCGGCTTTTCATAAAAATTGACTTTTCCCAAATATTATGCATCTGCATATTATGATAGTAGGTCGTGCAATGCAACCTTGAAGCTATTTAGGTCATAGCAACTCCAAATAAACCATAAAATAGCAGTGCCTACATTGCTGTTGAATTGCAATGTGGGCTTAGGCCACATTGCACGCCTTATCGTACCTGACCTCAGGCCACTTGACGGAGGCCAAACCAATTCGACCTGATTCTTCTGCATGCATGGCGACGCTATGCCGTTAAAAAGTGATGTTAGAAGAGCGTGCATATTACATAAATATACAAATCTGCCTAAAAATCGAACCGAGATATATATTTTGGAGACACTGACCAATTGTACTCTCGTAGTAGAAGTTTCATTTAAATATCTCTTGATGTGTATGAATTTTCGATCCTCAATCATGTTTGGTGGTGGTCCTTTTTGATCTGAGCTAGATCAATGGCCTTACATGACCTGAGGTTGAAATTTTCATTTCAAACGCAAAAATGATCAATTTATTTATTTATTTATTTCACGATACATGCCCTCCAAGTATAGTGGCTGTTATGGACAGTCTGGGTATAACTCACAGATATTCACAAAGAAATGATAGATTTGTGGTCAATAGTGGGAGCAGATGCGCAACAAACATTCATAGACCAGCATAATACAATACCCATCTCACTATCTGCACTACACACACCGTGCTTTTTTTCTTTTTTTTCCTAAATCTTTAGCGGAGGCAAAGTGCCATCTGCTAGAGATTGCTATGTTAAAGAAGGAATTACGTTAATCCGGCTTATGTGACATCCGGTTATATCAATTAGTCAAGAAAGGAGAGACGCCGTCAAACAAGAAACATGGCGTAGAGGGACGATACACGCATGGCATACACGTACATGTTCAGACATACATACATACAGACACTCATGACAATGGAAGGACATTTGGAGGGTGGACAGCTTCACAGCCTACGGAGAGGCTCCACTGCCCACCTGCAACCTGGATGGCGAAGCGGAGGCCTGTCACCCAGAGCGAGTCGTGGGATTCAGGCCCGACCTTGTATGTGTAGGTGTATGTTTCAAGTTAAAGCTTGAAAACCCCTAAAAAGGGGAAAACCAAGCTGCATGGAAAACCCGTAGGTAAAAAACCAAGCGCAATTTAAAAGGAAATCCGTCCGTATTAGCCAAATTGGATCGGATCCTGTCTACCTAGTGTGAGATAACCTATATGTATGTGTTTTGCGACGACGGAGAGGAAGAGATGTGGAGCGGAGTCATACAGCCAGTACGGAGTGTGGCGCGTGTCTTATAACTTGTATCAGGCTAGCTTGGAAAAGGAAAATGCGACGGAGGCTTTATATCAGTTCGGAGAGTTTGGTGTCCTGTAGGAAGCGGAAGAGTAACTCAAGTAGTTCCGGGTGGTCATTCCCGAGGAGAGCTCGAAGCGAAAGTTGTGAGTGGATCTTGGCGACATACTGCATGATATAGCGACGGTGAAGAAATTTGGGGAAGTTGTTCTAATACGTCGTTGATCATAATAAGGAAGAGGGTTGGAGATAGGACGCTGCCTTGCGGGACGCCTTGGTCAAGAGTGTGGGGCCGGGAATGAATGTTGCCGCAGCGGACGACGAAGGAGCGATTTTCTAGAAAGTTGGTGATAGAGGTGGCCATTCTGCCCTTGATACCAATGCGGTGTAATTTAATTCGAAGGGCAGAACTATGTACTTTGTTAAACGCGGATGTTAGGCCTAAAAAGGGCGATGGTTTCGGATTTTTTTCCCGAAACCACGCTGGATTGAGTGCACAATTTCGATCAGGTTGTCAGTGGTGCTTCGCCTTGGTCGGAAGCCGCTCTGGAAGGGGGATATAATTTTGTTGTTTTCGAGATAGACTCTGATTCGTCCATTGAACATGCGCTCCAAAATTTTGCAAGCACAACTAGTGAGAGAGATAGGACGATAGCTAGAGGGGAGATGTCGAGGTTTAGAAGGCTTAGGTATAGGAATAATGATACTAGTAGACCAAGAAGGTGGAAAAGTGCCGTCAGTCCATAGTTGATTTAGCGCCGAGAGGAGGTTATCTTTACCCGAGTCAGAGAGATTTTGAAAGAAGAGATATGTCAGGTGATCAGGTCCAGGTGCCCTACTGGCTACCTTGGAGAGGGATAATTTCAATTCATAGGGGGTAAAGGGTGCGTTGTAGGGTTCGGTGTTGTCTGAGTCGAAGTGGCAAGTAGCAAGGGTGTCGCGAAGGAATATGGTGGTGTGCGGTGAGTATTGAGTGTTGGAAGATATGTCAGAGTAATAGGTGGCGAAGTGTTCCGCGACGGCTGTGGGCTCGACTATGCGCTGCTGGTTAATCGTCAGTTGTGGGAATGCGCGGTGTGGGATCTGCCATTCGAAAAGGACCGAAGTTGGGTCCAGATTTGGGAGATGGGGGTGTAACGGTTGAAGGTGTTCGAGTAGAGTTGCCAGCTGTGTTTCTTGGCCGAAAGGATAGTTTGCTGATAACGTAGTTTTGCCTCGCGGGCTTCTACCAAGTTTTAGAAGGTGAGGTTTTTCCGAAATTTGCGCTCAGCCCGCCGCCGTGAGGCGACGGCTCGCTTGCACTCGTCGTTCCACCACGGCACGGATTTACGGTCGGGTGGGCGACGAGTTTTGGGTACGTGCTTTTCTGCCGCGAGTAGTATGGTATTGAGCAGTGCCGAAATTGGGGGTGAGATTGAGGTTTCAATTATCAATTTCCTGGGAGAAAGATGGCTATTTCGCTTTGCGAATGTTCCAGTTGGGCATTAAAAAAACGGTCTCTAGACTGGGCTGAGCGTTCGAGGGTGATGTAGATTGGGAAGTGATCACTAAACAAGGGGTCGGGTTGAACGTGCCAGGAGAAAAGGGGAGAGATAGAAGCCGAGGCTAGGGAGAGATCAATGGCAGACGGGCGGTACGGGGCGTTGTCTGTGTTGTGTGTGGGTGTTTGGTCGTTTAAAAAGACCATGTTGTGGGTGTTGAGGAGTGTTTCAATATGGTGTCCGCGCTGGGATGTGGTGTGACAACCCCATGCCTGGTGGTGAGCGTTGAGATCGCCCAGCACCAGACAGGGGTGTGGGAGAAGTCCAAAGAGAGTGGTTACAGAGGATAGAGATAGTGTATGCGTAGGAGGAAGATAGAGGGAAAGTACAATAAGTTCTAGTTGTGCAATTTGAACGGATACTGCAATAAAATTTAGGTCATTGGGAATTGAGATAGGGCGATGAAGAAGGGTGTTTGAGACGAATAAGGCTACCCCGCCGCCGCGGGATGTAGAGTTTCTGTTTTGGGAATAAAGAGTATAGCCGAAGATGTTAAAATTATTCGGATCATTGTCGCGCCATCTAGTCTCCTGAACGGCGGCAATGAATGGTTTATTTCTGATGATATATTCCTTGAATTCTGCCCAATGGGATATGAGGGACCTCGTATTCCATTGGAGCAAGAATTCAGTGGTGGGTGTCTGAATTAGTGATGTGTTGTGTGGTGATCACGCCCTCGCAGGCGTGTGTATGGCTGGAAGGCAAGGTGGAATCGTCTGTTTCGTATGAAACTGACGAACCAGGTGAGCACACCGTGCTTGCAACACAAGCTATAAACGAGTAGTTTATAGAAGTGATAGGAAAGCGATGGCCTAGAGGTGAGTTCATAGTGTACACAAATCCATTTTGTAAGTTTGTTTTTGTGCGACTAGTTGTTGTTGCTCGTGGAGATAAGCTAGTGCATGTTTCTTGAAGTTAGACAGTCTCGATGTTTTTGTTTCAGTAGGGAGTTTGTTATAGTGGAAGACAGACGAGTAGAGAAATCTCCTGCGGCCCGCCTCTCTGTGCATGGCTGGGAGGTGCAGGTGGTCGTCTGTACGCGTATGACGGCTCCGCAGGGTAGAGTTTGCAGTGATTTGACCGGCAATGTGCGTTGGCTCACCCGTCAGAATGATCTTGTAGAGCAAAGTAAGGCTGTGAAATAGATGCAGATCAGCTGCGGTGAGGAGACCCAACTCGTTATGGGCATCAGAAATATGATCAAATTTCCGTAGACCTAACACGACTCTAGTGGCGAAGTTAATGATCTTGTCTAGTCTGTGGATGTTTGCTGCCGACCCGTTCCCGTAAACAGATATGCAGTAGCGGATATTGGATATAGCTAGGCAATTGACTATAGAGAAGAGGGTACTGGTTGGCAGATGGTGACGCAGATGGTTCAGGGCCAGAAGGAATCCAGTGCACTTGCGAACCACAACAGCTACATGGGAATCCCACGACATGTGGGGATCAAATGTCACCCCAAGGTTCCTACACGAAGGACTCTCATCTATCACGGCGTCCCTAAAGCACACTCGTATCGGGGTAATATTGTGAAGATTTTGACGCGATCCGAACGTGAGAAGCTGAGTTTGGTGGGGTTTACCTTCAAACCGTTATCCAGGAAGTAGTCGTAAAGTTGGTTCAGCCATGTCTCCATCTGATTTATCAGATTTGGGAGATCAGATTTGCGACCGGAGATGAGGACCTGGGGGTCGTCTGCGAACTGAGTGACGTGTGCTACCGGGACGTGCAACCTGAGGTCGTTCGAAAAGATGCAATAGAGGAGTGGACCTAGTGATGAGCCTTGACAAACACCTATGTTGTTCGGGAGAAAGGAGGAGAAATGCCTGTTTCCGCGTTGATCTGAGATGCTAACAGCCTGCGTGTGACCTCCAAGATAAGCCATAAACCAGTCAGTATCGATTCCATGGAGTTCTAGTTCAGTGAGCAGTTTGGTGTGATCTATTACGTCGAAGCATTTACTGAGGTCCAGAATGCAAAGGAGAGCTACTTCCGAACGGTCCATTGCTGCTAGTATTTTGTCCGTGACTGAGATGAGAGCGGTTTCCGTAGAGTGGCGTGGTCTGAAGCCGTGCTGAGTTTGGGCCAGTAGGTGGTTTGAGTTCAGATAGTGATAGAGTTGCTTCTGCACTACCCTCTCTGTGATTTTGGCGATAACCGGAACCAATGAGATGGACCTAAAATTAGAGGGATCCGAAGGATCTCCTGATTTGTGAATGGGAGTTACTATTGACTGTTTCCAAATGGAGGGGATATCAGCTGTAGTCAGGCATGTGTTTATAATGTTGAACAGCATTTCTCCGATAAAAAAGAACAGAAATTTGATAACCTTAATGCAGATCCCGTCGGTTCCGCAAGCACTTGTGCTCCTCATGTCCATGACAATTTTGGTTAGCTGTTCGAGGGATATGGGTGATACTTTATAGGAGCTGGTAGAGACGCGCGATAGCCGGCAACTGGGAGGTGTGTGTTCAGGCATGTTTGCCTGGCGTTTGACCTCTGCTGATACCTTAGGTCCGACACTAACAAAGTATTGATTTAGCTGCACAGGTAGGACCGCAGGTTGAACTCTATGCGAGTCTTTTTTGGTGTCGATAATGGGCTTAATAGCACGCCACGCAGCTGATGGGCCTTTCTGAGCTATCTTTCTGCTAATCTCGCCCCTACAGTCAGCTCTAATAGCTGAGCGAACTTGTCTGTTAAGTACTCTGTATGTGCTTCTATCTTGCAAGTGCAAAGCTACATTTCGCCGGTGTATGAGCTGTTTGGTAGCTTCGCTGACATGTGGTGCTGTTGGGTTCCGAATTTTGATGTTTCTGAGTGGCAGGTGCTCGTCAAGAATAGGTGTCAGCAATTTCAGCAGGGTGTCCCATTTGTCAGTTACTGAGATGCGCCCAGTGACCTGGACCCAGTCGATCTCACCAAGGTCAAGGGTCAGTTCCGAGGTATCCACTCGTCCGTAAGAACGTGACTTTATCACGGTGTTAACTGAGGCAGGCCTGTTTACTTTAATGGAACATATGATAAATTTGTGAGGACTAGTGGCAGAAACGCACTCTGGTTCTGCCGACAGAGATGGGCGAGTTTGTTATGATGACATTCAATAAAGAGCCTGTGGCGAATGTAGGGCGCTGCACTGTCACGGTAAATGAATAGTTGCTTATGAACTCAAGCAGGTGTGCTTTGCTGGGGTTATTAGCCGTGTCGAGAAGGTTGCAATTTAGAATACCTGCGAGGTAGAAAGTGCCGGTAAAGTTCAGTGTCGCCAATTGAACCTGTCTTTCGAGCTCAGCGAAGTCATCATTTAAGGCAGGAAGAGTGGTACGAGGAGGTCGATAGATTGCCGCTAGAATGAAATACTTTCCGCTTTTCCCTTTGACTTTGGCCCAGAGTGATTCTAGCTTGGAGCTCGAGTTCGGAGGCGTATAAATTTTCAAAACGGTTAGTCAATGAAAAGGTACTAAGCGTTTTGCGGCACTGTGCGCCGCCATTTCTCAGCTATCACAGAAAAAAAACTTTAGGCGACGTAAAACGACCCCCAAGGGTTAACATGCACCCTGGACGACCTCTGAAAATTACGCGCACAGGAAGGGGGTGGGGGCGGATTCCACCACCCCTCAAGATCGCGGCTCTTATGATAGCTAGAGTAACGAAAGTTTCAAGTTAGATGGATGTGGTGGTGAACTCTATTGTGTGCAAATGTCATGATCTTTGGTCAATATCTTCAAGGTCAAATGAGGTCACAGATGTCATATTTGGCTTCTTTTACGTGGCTTGGCTTCACATGGTTATGGATCGCTGGGATTATGATTAAATGCTCCAAAATGGGCATCAATGATGTTTTGGAAATAACCCATGACGCAATACAGATAATACATCCGGCATTCGACCTCAGGTCACCTATATATCAGCATTTTATCGGGTCAGTTAACGGTTCCAGTTACCGGAACCGGAACGCCCGCCGGACCGGCGGGCGGCCGGTGCAATCGGCTTCACCAAGAAAAGGCTGAAGTACATGAATGAAGCATGGAAACGCTTAGGTTCACAATGACAAAAACAGAAGTTTTCGGCAGGAAGTAACATGCAAAATGGCATGAATCGCATAACTGTCATTTGCGTTTATGACAACCTTCCAGTTGAACAAGTTTGGTTCCATTGACCTGCTATGAACTTGACCTGAGTTAACCTCGGTGACCTAGCATGATCTTGAAACAATATTGCATAACAATATACATCAAACAAGTCGCTAGTATTGCCATGAACACTTCCCTTTTGCCGATATACGGGAAGCGCATCAGCGCCGATTTTTGTTGTCTGACGCTACGAAGTGTTTTGACTTTGACGGCCTCTAACTCGAAAAAAAATTTGGCCGATTTTCGTTTCTCTTATTTTAAGCGACATGCCGGACATTTCTAAGTAGGCAAAAAAGGGCGCATATCGATCGGTAAACTCTAGAGATATTTACGCAAAGTCGGAGGGGTGGGTGGATTTCGCCTCCCTCTCCAGTGCGCGTGTTAATTTGTGTACAAATGACCTATTGATATCGTTTGGCGCTGTATGATCAATGCAGTCCCTAGGCCATAAGTCACTGATTCAAGAGCAGAAAAAGAGAATCAATGCCCAAGAAATGTAACTAACTTTCAGAGCACGCCATTAGTGCGACATTTTATAAATGATCATACAACAAATTTACAGGAGAGATCATTACAGCTGCATAGCAAGTGCGTAATATAACACCATTGATACAAGTTTAACTTTCAGACCTCATACGACCGAATCACTTCAAGCCCCACTGGCATATCTGTGGGATTCTCAGCAACGAGACAATGGTTATCGCACGATCTCATGACAGTGATTGTAAACGCGTACGCCTCGTTCCAAATAAGCATGTACGACAGCAGCAGCTTGTGATGTACGATAGCAGCAGCTTGTGATGTACGACAGCAGCAACGACACCTCCGGGGCCGGATGCTGCATACAAATGATGACATCTCGGCCAGTGCTAGATAAAATGTGTCCATTTAGTGCTACCATCAACATGTTAAAATGACCTAAGCTGTTCTATATGGGCGCAGTGTGCTATGCCTTTCCGTGGTTATCTTACACACGTCTGATAAGGAAAACTTTTTTAGTGTTGTATAGCTTAATACTCAATGGTAAAAGGGCGGGTATTCGTCAAAAGTTACAGATGTGTAACCGCCCCAAAGGTATCTTTGGAGAATAACTTCTAAAGAAGCATGTGCCGCAGAGTGGCCGAGGGTTGGCGTATAGCTCGTGAGGCATCCTTTCCATGCCTTCTTGCGATTTTCCCAAAGGCTATAGCTGGTCACGGAGCTGTGGTCTAATGAATGTGGTAGCCTCCGGCCACTTTAGGACAAAATATCTGCTTTTCGAGGTTTTGGCCACTTTGTAGCATTGAGGGAACAACGTTTGTATTTTATGGGACCTGTTCGCGATTTTTGGGAAGCCCGGGTGTGATTGTCGGGCCTCAGTGCGAATTTCCTGGGCCCGCTGTGTTTATTTTTAGTCCTCGACGCGAATTGTTTGGGGCTTCGAAGTGAACTTTAGGGTCCCAGCGCGATTCGTGGTGCCCTTAGTGCGATTATCGGGCCCAGGCGCGAGCTTTCGGGGCCCTGCTTATTCATTTGGGGCCTCGACTCGACTTTTCGGGGCTTCGACGGAAATCTTGGGGGTCCCTGCGGGATTTTTAGGCCCCCGACACGAGCTCTTGGGGCCCGGCTGTACTTAGCTAGGGCGCCGACGGGCATTTCGGGACCACAGGGAGATTATTGGGGGCCCGGCGCTTTCTGAACCCCGGCGCGATTCTTGGGGGTCCACCTCCTCTCTCGGGACGGATGGAAAATGTCACTGGTCCCCAGCGAGAAAAGAAGATTAAATTTCGGCGCGCGAATCGCACCGAAATGGGGTTCCTTCGGCACGAATGGCTATTGCCCCTAGTTTCCTCTGGTTGTGCTACTGCTTTGCCAATGAGAAATTAAGGAGTATAACTTAAAAAAGTACAGACGAGATTGCGGGGCGAAGGATAAATGATTAGTCACCTAATTTTCCTGATGCATTTAATGCCGCACTGCTTACTACCGCATAGCCGCTCGAAATGTCTATAAAACTTGATAAATAGCTCTGATATAGCGAACAATTAATTCCCAAGGCATTGCCAACGTTAATCCAATTCCACACGTGGCGTATCTGCTGTGAGTCTGTGACACCCCGGCATATGCGACAGGGAAGTCGCCACCGCGAAGCGCGAATCTGGACCATACGCCGGTCGACAGCCGGCTGGTCGACACGGCGGCGGTGGCACGGGCGACGGATGGTGACTGTCGGCGACCATATCGGCTGTACTAGCAGTGCACTTGGCTCTGCCCCAACCTATCGCTGGCTTTATCGGAAGTCAGCGAACGGCAACAGCTGTTCCTGTCTTCAGACATTAAATTGAAAGACTGAAATTAAGACATTAAAACTGTAGCCAGAGTTAGGATAACCCACTGTCCCACTGCTGCTCCAGGCGTAAATTGGTCGAGGGCAAGAAAAGATGTTTACGGGCTAATGTTAGATGTGCTTGGCCTGTTCCGGAGGTGGGCAGAATTCCTCTTTCACCCCGCTGTCCCAGATGGCGGAGGTGGATCAGGAGACAGCGAAAGCCTCGTGCCACGTCGTTGGCCCACGAGTCAGGGATGTTCCAGGAGAGCAGGTCGACGGCCTCGTGAGGGCTGGCGGCCAGGCCCGGCTCGGCAGTCAGAGGCAGCAGCAGCAGCAGCAGCAGCAGCAGAGCGGTAGTCCTCATCCTAACCTGACCATCTAGCCGAAACCGGCCGCCGTTTATGCAAGTCTACGCCTCGCCACCAAGGTGATGGCAACTGTACACCCTCGTCACAAAGACGCCGATCGACAGATGCTATCACAAAGCGTATCCTCCAGTGCTATCTTGGTGTTATCTTGGCGTTATCTTGGCGTTATCTTGGTGTTATCTCCAGTGTTATCTTGGCGGCTTGACATCGTCGCTCTGATGCCGTGTGTCGACAGTTTCAACACGATGTTCACACATCGGTGCATTGACAAATGCTCGTCGGTGCAATGGCAACAGAGCAGCTCACCAACCAACCGCCATTGCTGACTCTCTGCAGCTGAAACAGTTGTCTTCCGATTACAATAAGCTTTCAGAGAGGAGTATGTTCGGCTCGATGATGAGTAAGTTCAGGCTGATATTTGTCGCTTTGGACGGCGGCAGAGCTAGGCTTGTTTTTGGATCTTTTGCTCCGGCCAGACAAAGTTTTAGAACGCCGTAATCCTGGCGAATTATCTTGGCTGTGAATGCGTCAGGGATTCAGGTGGCTTCATTTTGATTACAGTACCGCTCTGACATTGATGTTTTGCAACTTCAAACAGTAATTATATGTCTAAGCACAACACATTGCGGAATTGCATTTCATGCCCACCCCAATCCCCTCGGATCGGCAGTAAATTTGTGGAGGCCTATCTTACTAGCTCTGGGAAATTTCAGTACCCCTTGAGGCCGCATCAAGATGGCTGTCTTAAAGGGCCCTTGCGAACCACTCAAGGCGATTGCGACGGTTGACTAGGACATCTCCACTACGGGGACAGATGGACCAGCCTCAGTGGCGTACCTAGGATTTGAGCCAGGGAGGAAGAAACGGATTTGCAGGGAGCCCACCTACTCCCATTTGAAGCAGTACCCTGATTTCGACCAGCAGTTTTGATTTCAACAGGGTCAATTTTTGTAACTTAAAATAATTAGTGACCAACTTAATATTCTTGTGGAAGGAGCCCAAATTACCACCATCGAAAAAAAAATTTCACACCTTTCAGTTCATGATGTCCGACCGCCACCATGCCAATGATCACCTACGTACACACGCGCTCTGCGCATTCAGCTCATTCGCATAATTCATTCTGCTAGGCCTGCTACTTATTACGTCTTGCTACTTGCTGCCTTGTGTTATATTTGACGTCATGGAATGCTTCGTATGGGGGTTCGCTGGGAAAATGCAATGAATTCAAGTCGAAGAGCATTTCTCTTCGTTCCACATTTTCTGGTGGAAAAGAAATCCGTATACCTTGCTGAGCTCTGATGCACTCATCTCCTTGTTAAGATATGCTCCCAGATTGGCTCCCGAACCGAAACACGTGGTCCTGTTGGAATCCTTCGCGTTTTTTTTCGTCTTCTAATGTGATTTAGGTCCCCAGCGATTTTTTGTCATGGGCCCGGCACGTTGTTGAATCCCGGCGCCTCTTTGGACTTTTCGCTTTTTGTGGACCGATAATTTTGTAGGGACCGGTGCGTATCCGAAGGCTCCGATGTACCTATTTATTTAGTACACGGCATGCTTTCTTGTTCTTTTTTAGGACCACGCCGCTTTTTCTGGGCCCCAACTGTTTTTAGGCCCTCGTGAGTCTTTGCGACACCGGTATGCTTTGAGGACTTCCGGTGTGTTCTGGAGGGCCTCTGGTGTGCTTTGAGGGCCTCCGGCGTGATGTGTTTTTGAGGGCTCCCGGTATGTTCATTTATGGCCCCAGAACATATTTTCAGGCTGCCTTTCATGAGACTTGGTGCGATTTGGAGACCCCACGGTGCGTTTGTTTTCACCTTCCTGTTGTGTTTTTAGGCTGTGCTGTTTATATTTGGGGCCCCGACGCAAATTTATTGGGCCCCAGCGTGATTTTCGATCTCCGGAGGGATTTCTTGAAGTCTCGGTGCGATTTGTCGGGTCCCGGTGAGTAGCTCCAAGAACCCGACGCGATGTTTCTTAGCTGGACGCGAGTTTTCTGAAATTTGAATTTTGGAAGCCCGAGTCCCTGCGTGATATTTTAGTTCCTCGGCGCCATATTGGAGAGCTCCGCTACGATTTTCCGAGCCCTGGTACGCTTTCCTCTGTGCCATATGGGTTTCTTTGGAGGTCTCTGGCGCGATATTGGGGCTCCAGAGCAATCTTTCGGGACCTGAAATTGATTTCTAGAGTCCCTACTTACTTTTGGGGATCCAGCTTGATTTTGTTCGGGTCCCAATGTGATTGCTGGGGCCAAAGTGTAAATACTTTGGGCTCTCAACAAAGCATGCTTGGGGCTCCAGTGCGAATGTTCGGGGCCCCGACTTGAGTTGTCGGGCCTTTCCAGGAGTTCTCTAGGTCCGCCTCATTTACTTAGGCCACCCGCTATTGGACTCCGACGAAAATGCTTGGGCCCCAGAACGCTTTTTGGAGACACGGAGCGTTTTTTTGCCCTGGTACGAATTGTTCGGGTCCCGATATAAATGTTTGGGACCCAATGCGTTTTTAAGAGATAGTAAAAAAGAAGATAAGCTGATAGAGTATTTCACTGCTCGGAATATGAATGGAAGTCGTGCCAACTGACTATCTTACTGAAGACAGGTTCTGCTAATTATGGCGGAGCTACATCCATGAACCCTTAGAGCCGCTTGAAGGATTTTTCTCTCCTGTTTGGTTAACCTTCCAGGTCAGATCAAGCAGATCAATGTCGGGGTGTAGTCGGTTTGTCATCTTGGCTCTGGTCTCTGCACCGTAGCTGTAAAACAAATGCGAGTCCATGCTTCAATATTCATATTGCATTGTAATACAGACGACACATGCAAAGGTCAAGGTCACCGATCCCATCAAGGTCAAATACCTGGAAATATGTGATGAACTGTTGAAAATGCTAATTTTCGAAAGAGGTGGTACCACCATGGAATGTGGTGTGATCCGTATGCGTCGTGACTAGAGATGGCAAGCATGGGGCAGAACCCAGATCAGAAAGCCGGCTAGAGCCGAGGATTTTTACCGGATTTTAGGGATCTATCTTGCTCCCGTTACAATCCTCGATAGTTCTCTTCTTTTGGTGCTCTGACGCTTTGTAAATTACGTCATGAAGAAAGCATTGAAGCTGGGAAACTCTATCATACTGGCTATAATTACAGAATGCGAAATTGTTGGGTGAACATTTTTTAAATCCATAACTCGGAAGATACTTTATCAATACCAGCCTCAATGATTGAACACGATTTATGTTCAAGCCTCAACGATTCACAAATCCATCCAAGATCTATCATTACTGCGCCACTAATGTTCAAACTAATAAATAATAATCGCATCTCAAGCTTCTATCTTGGCATTTGGTGTTAATTAGTGCGTGGCGTCATGGGATGAAGGAAACAGGTAACTCCACAATGTTCAACGTAGCTTGGGTATCATATGGCGATGAAAATATAGATGAACATACCTAAATCATATTAAATTATCATGCCTGAATTTAACTTCAGACCAAAACAATCACATGCCATGCCAAAACCTTCTCAATGACTCACCACGTACAATTGTAATCTTCACAGTTGCTTATCGCATTACTGTAGCCATAGGCACAGTCAAGTGGTGACCTTATCAACCAAAAATACACTAGATCAAACAAGAAATTTTAATGTTTTCATAATGCAAAACTAAAAACTTTCCTCGTGTCAGGCGCGCCGAAAGCTTTCTTTCAATATTCACTGTTTTTTTCTCGATCAGGCTCGCCTCAATAAAACCCTGGCTGCTCCACTGACTGCAGCTGTTGCTATGATGCCATATTTTAAAGTTATCCTTGTTTAATGACGGTCATGACATTTTGTGGTGGGTATGCGAGGTGTTAGCTGGCATCGATTCAAGTACCTGGTGCCTTTTCAAGTTCATTACCGTGCCTTATTGCATTGCAATTATTAATGGTTACTGATGCCTTGGTTAAGCTAGGGAGCCCACAGTCATGAAATAAGCCTTAGAATGAAAGAGTGCAGGCTGCAGACGAACGCGGCGCCGGAAATGATAGGCAGATCAGTTATCTTGCTTTTATAGTAGATTACCATGAAGTTTGAAGGCTGAAAGGCATTAACTTTGAATTAAAAATGTGGTATGGTATCGCTTGGTTAATAGATACATGGCACATCACTTCACAGATTATTGCAAAATGGATAAATTAAACCTTCGCAGTCTTACCTTTGCTGTTCCCTAGATTAAGGATAGTAAGTAGTAGTATTAACCTATGTGTTTAGTCATTGTTTAGGGCCATCATGTTCTTGCTATTAATACCTGACCATACGAAAAAGAAGTCTCGAAGAGACTTCTTTAGGTGACCAGGCAGTGGAATACGTCGTAAAAGAACCCAAGGTTCTTCTTCTTCTTCACTTCTAGTCGTGGCCACACATGTCCGTACGTGAAGCTGGCAAGAACAGGTGGCGAACGGCCGCGGGAAGTGGAGCTCCGTCCGTCGCTTCGTCAGATCGCCACGGCGAGCTGACTGACGAAGTCAGATCGTCACGGCGAACCGGCTGACGATGTCGTCCAGACACTGCCTGGCGTCGGAAACGGGCAGCAGCCGCAGGCGGGCCCGCGCCTCGGCCACGTGTTGGTCGATGGCGGCGGCGGCGCGCCGCAGGGCGCTGCCGGCGGCCACCGCCTGGCGCACCTGCGCCTCCTGGCCGGCCGACAGCCGGTCGCACCTGGCGAGCCACTCGGCCAGCGGCCGGTCCGTCTCCAGCTGCAGCGTCACCGGCAGCGAGGTCAGGTCGAGCCGGCGCGACGAGCACACGTTGGCGATGTCGGCGCGCGCCTGCCAGGCGACGGTGACGGTGCGGCCCAGCTGCGCGGCGCTGCTGGCCAGCGGCTCGGCCGCGTCGGCCAGCAGCAGCGCCGCGCGGCAGCCGGCGCTCAGTAGGCTGCCGCGCAGCAGGAACGTCTTCTCGGCCCACTGCGGCGCGCCGAACTGCCGGCAGGGCAGGTGGCGGCCCAGCTCGTCCAGCCGGCCGTACAGGCCGCCCTGCGCCTTGTCGGCCAGCGTGGCCGCCAGCAGGCCGTAGACGGTGCTGTGACGCAGCCGCGCCAGCGCGCCCAGGCCGCGCGTCACCAGCAGGTCGCCGCTCAGCACGAGCAGCTTGTCGACGCCTCCGTGGCTGTCGGCGAGCACCTCTAGGCTGCGGTGTAGCAGGCTGGCGGTGTGGAACTGCTCGACGACGGTGGCGAGCGCGCGCTGTGACGCCAGCGGCGTGCGGTCGGGCTGCGCCGCCTGCGCCAGCAGCAGCAGCAGCACGGCGCGCGGGTGCGCGCGGCCGCGGCCGCACAGCCGCCGCGCCGCTTCCGGCTCCAGGCCGAAGCGCACCACCTGCTCACTCACCACGTCCAGCGCTTCCTCCTCCAGCTGGCGGTCGAGCAGCGGGTCGGCCTCGTCCGGCCGGCCGGCGGCCGGCTCGTCCGGCAGCTGCAGCAGCTGGCGGCCGGCGCGCACGGCCGCCAGCCACTGGTCGGTGGCCCACAGGTCGTCGGTGAGCAGCGGCGACGCCAGCAGCTGGTGCCACGCGCCGGTCGCCAGGTGCGAGCTGTCGTCGGGCGTGGCGCGATTGAGCAGGCGCGCCAGCACTGGCGCCGCCACGGCCGGCCGTCGCAGCAGGCTCGGCGCCAGGTAGTGCAGCATGTTGCCGCGGCGGCTGGCGGCGCGACACTACGCCGCCGCCAGACGCTGCAGTCTGACGTCACCTTTCACCGGCTCCGGCTGGACAAGCCCGCGGTCGCACGTGACCTTGCCGTTTGCACCGGAAGAGTAACGCTGCTAATGCGGCAGGCAATGCTCCAGTTCGCCCAGTCAATGCGTCATTTTTTTCATCATCACTGTCCTCAATTGACATTGCTTTTCTGTCTGGTTAACACGGTAGTCAATGGGGTATTTGCACCCACACGAGTCACCGGGGAGCTTTTCTCCCTTGTATCTTCGCAACCAATGAACCGATTACGCCGATTCGAACGGCATTCGAATGGCTCAATGACTGTAATCGAGATAAGATAATTTTGGTTTACCTGGAGGTCACTGGTTAGGACACTGGTCATGTCACTTAAAAGGATTTGACTGTATTCGAGAGCTCATTATATTTTTAACGCAAACCAGGGCATTAGGGTTATATGCAATCTTAGCTGTGGTTGAATGTATGCAGTTTTTTTAACCTAAAATTGCCAATGAAAGCACTTTCTGGCCCCGGGTCAAGTAAAGTCACTTGATAGGAGGTGATCAAATTGGCGTTTTGATTCAGCATGCAATGCAATCTATTTTCTATGACGTATTTTCGCAAGTGCTTTGACAAACTGACATAAATATTCGTATATGCTACGGAATTTTGCGTATCGGTATAATCTGGCACGGCGCCTATGAAGTCACAGGTCATGTCAGGTGGAAATATTGGAGTAACTTCAAGAGTGCAAATCTAGACTGTATACAAGGTCATCAGAGTAACGTAAAACCTAGATGTTGATCGATGCATGCATTATATGCCAATAATCACACAATCTGAATGTGTTGCCCTCGGGTCAAGTGAGGTCATCAGGGGAGAAGATGCCAAATTGTATTAGTTGCCCTTTACGTATCACCAAGAACCCCTCGCTTTGGCCCGGAGTGTCTCCGTAGCTAGGCAGCCTCTTCATCAGCGTCAGGCTCGCTGGCAGTTATGTGCCCCTCGCCATCAGCTTGAGCCCAAGCTGATCCAGTGGCCCTGCACGTCCGGCCCGGGGCTTCCCGTCGTCCTCAGAGGCCTTCCTTCACGGTTCAGGACACTCCGTACGGCCGAAAGACCCCCTTCAATAACTTAGGCCTTCTCGATTACGCAAGGACCCCTTTGCAGTTTGGACCCCGCAGTCAGCCCAGAGGCCCTTTATATTGCTCGGGACCCTGTCCGTCAGCACGGGGGCTCTTCCAACGACCCGGGGCCCCCTCCGTCAACATGGAAACCCCTCACGTTGGCCTAGCCTAGGGCCCTACCCGAGCCTGATCTTTCCGAGATCATTCTCCATTGCTTCTTCATCGGCCCAGAACCTTTTCGGTAAGCTTGGACCCCTTTCGTCGGTCCAGGAGCCCTTCACGTCGGCCCTGGACACCTTCACATCGACCTAGGGGGTCCTTGTGGGCCCACTGCACCGACGCCTTGAGGGGGCCCATATGGACCCTTCAAGGCGGTCGCCTGCAGGGCCCCTCCAATCCTCCAGGTGGTGGGGACAGCGGCTGCCCCCTTCGCCCCTCCGGTGGCTACGCCACTGTCGATGTGCCACCTGAAGCACGATGAATTGATTCGTCCTCTCCATCATCCCGGAATCCTCCATCATCTCCATCTCCGTCCTCTCCATTTACCCTGTAGGCATCAACAAACGTTTCCTGATAACTATACCATCTTCACTGTCATCGAGCATTTCTCTGTTGATTGCCAAAATAATCAAGGGCGATTGGAGGACAAATCAGCAAGGCAATCACCATCGTACTGCCTCCGATTTGGATTCAAATGGGTGTAGGCTTTTCAGTGATCTAACTTGAAAATGAAGGTCGCATGTGCATTATAGAAGGTATTTGGTATGAGTGTCATGAAAGACACTTTAGAGAGCACGACAGTGCCAAAGCAGTGTCATATGAGGTCGCGAAGGTTACATAATAGGGGTTGAGCTCTATATGCTTTTGGTGGGGACTGGTGGGGACAATCTCACCGTCGTGTATACCACCTTGCTCACCACCATGCTCACCGCCATGCTCATTGCAGGCTGTACAATGTACAACTGAGGGAAGTCAGAACGTACTTGGGGAAAGGGCGAGGCTTCAAATACGTTGCTGGGAGGGATTAGCAGCACTGAAACTGATGAATTAAAACACATTTAAGGACTTGCCCGTGGTGTCATACGTTGATATATTTAATATTGGAGGGACCCAGCCTAGCATTAGAGGGCTGGAGTCCCTCCATAGGGATAGGAACTGCACCCGTGGTCGTAAAGCTGTTGTAAGTGGCGCAATAAAGTGAAGACTGAAAAAGGATGATGCAGTATTGAATGCTTGGCTTAATAAGTTAAGCACAAATTCTTCGTGGCTCTTAATGTCAAAAATTGATATAATTTTGCATGCTTGTAATACAGTTGTTCGTTTTTGCAAGGGAAATCTAATTGTACGTTGTTAATAGCTTCATAATTTTACATTTTCTTTTTGTGCTAGGTTCCTTGGAATAATTTATATGGAAATCAAAATTGTACCCGACTGCAGACCGAATAATCATCATGCTCAATGTTGTGACTGTGGTGTAAATTAGCACATTTCTTCAGTAACTTCATTGCTTATGTAATAAAAATGAAGCAGTGCAGCACTGCACACAAACATGGGTACAAAATATTATTGGCCTGACATGAATTTTATTAGGTTTCGTTTTTAATCAGCGACTCAGTCATTTTCGTTCCATTTTTTCATGACAAACCAGGAGCGGGAGAAAGGGGAGGGGTGCCAACGGGGTCGACCTGCCAAGATACATTTCCTTTGTCAATCTGACGAGCCAAAAACGACGGCGGTCTTGTCCAGTTTACGTAATTTATATCACGACTATCCTGTACTTTGCAACTCAGTCTGTTGCAGCATACACGGTCACGTGCTCTTCATTGACAACGCTCGACTGTGTTAATGTTAGAAACACAAAATAATATTAACTCTACCAAAGAGACCGTGCATCCCATTGGCCTATGCAGTGTGTGCTGTGCACGGTAACAGACAGCATTTCATTTCCGACGGAACAAGTCCTACCACACCCTGACCCGGCGGATGCAGCGACGTGCTTCGCAAATCATCGCATGCACATTGCAAAACAAATATCACTGCAGCAAGTCATCGCTCGGTGCAGCCATGGTCTGCCCTGAATCTGCGTCAGGCATATGATGGGATGCTACCGAATTCGAAGAGCCACGTTCGCACACCCTCGCCCCAAAGGTTAGCACCATGATCGGTTCAGGCCATGCAACAGCTGGGATTCTGATGGCTGACGATTATAATATTACGAGACGATGATCTTGAGACGAATCAAGCCAATCAGTTCCAAAATAGGCACTTCAGTGGGTGCCACTAGGCGAGTGGCTCCACGTTGCGAAATGAATGGCGCATTCCGCCGGCTGCTTGCTGTTGCGTTCAGGAGTGGAACTTTCCTTACATTTGGATGGGGCTCGAGCCCATCCAATGATGTTCATCCTTGACAATTAGGTTTATGAGGACACCATGAGGTTAAATTGAGCTTAACATCAATTGAACCTCAAATAGTTTTGATGAAGTTCCACCACTGCTCACACTACCCTCTGCTGCAGCGCCCCCAACAAAAACACGCTCCTCCTGAGGAAAAGGCGATTATAATCTACGGCTCACCTTTGACTCCGAGAAGATTGCCGTCACGTGACTGAACAACGAGCTCAACGAACAATGTAATTTCCGCCGCACGTGATGCCCACCTGCATCATTAGCTTTTTGCTCATGAATTGATTGGTACTATTCGAGCGCACATTACATGCTGTCGAAGCCCATTTATCACTCCGTCGTGCCAGCTTTGGCCCGACTGAATGCTGATTTCACAGTTATTTACTTTTTCATTTTCGTTGGGCGAGACCTGTGGCTCTCTTCTACGCTTGGTTTCTAGTGTAATTACACCCTTCACCCCACATGGTCTTCGTCTTCGTTGTACTTTTGTTCCCTGTGTTTCTTTGTGCTCATCGTGTTCATTTGGATTTCGTTAGGTAGGGCTTCATCCCCAAGATGGGAAGAAAGCAAAAACGTCATCGACCCCAGCTGGCCACCGGACTCTGAATCGGAATTTCCACATTTAATTATACCAAACGACTATGACGGCCCCGGACGCTGCCCTTGATGGTTCCATACCAGACATAGCCGTTGATAACCCTCGCCGGACTTTTCCTTTGGGTGACACCATGGAAGCTTTCTGCCTCACCGATCCCTGCTCGTCCCAAGACAACGAACACGTCTCACGATCCCGACAAAACCATCACGCTCCACGCTTCATTCTGCCAACGACACACTAGCGGGCTGACGTCATCTATCCAATGCGCCATGAAGCGTCTTGGTTGCTTGTTTACTGCGCTACAAATGATCCGTGACAGTACTAATGGACTCAAGTGATGCCACCCTCGGTAGTACCTAGATAGCATTAATTCTTAAATATTTGGTACTAGCTCTTGCACGTCAATGGTAATGGTTTTATATGGAGGACGTGGTAATGAGGTTGCGATAACAGGGAAGCAGAGGAAAGTATTTTCCTGTTAAAGAGCTGAGAAGGGTGCCAAAAACTGCTCATTTATACCAGGATGAAGGACAAGGGTGCAGGAAACTAACGGGTGTCAAGGTTAAGGAGGTACCGACCCCAACTTGAACAAGTTGATCATTAACGGTATGGGTGTTGCATAGAAAGAATAAACTTTCCAAAATGATTTGTGTTGCGAAGCCAAATTTTGAGTTAATTCGTTCCATACAACAACAAAGGCCTCATGCTAAACTTGGTAATTGGTGCTGCATCAGCAACACCATAAGTGCACCAAGTTCCACCCCTGAACAGACTCCAATTAGTGGCATTTGTCACCTTCCAAAGAAAACGCGTGAATTACCTATACTATCTTTTGCATTTATTTAGATTGCAGTGCCGGGCGTATTACAAAGGACAAGGTAAAACACGATTACCTCACCAATGCTGTCCATGCACAGCACTCACAGTATTCAATTTTAACAACTGCAGTCACAGAAAGGCGAACAGCAACCAAAAAAACGTCCGACGGCAGAACAACGCAGACAACTTGAAATATGTCAAGTTGCCTGCCGCCGACGTCGCCGACGTCGACAAAGCTGCTAAATCATAATTTCAAATGATTATAAAAAGTAACCGAGTGCTCGTATTAAGTACAATATAATACAAAATCGGTCTAATATATTTCGGGCATGACGCTTCTCACGGAGACACACAAATAATCACACAGAATGGTTTCCGAAGAAGGGTCATGCCCGAAAAATATTAGACCGATTACAAATTATATTTTACTTAATATGAGCATTTAGTTACTTTTTATAATCATCTTCAATTCGACTATGCTCAACACAGCTCTCCGCAACATTATCAAAATAATAATGTCCATGGTTAATACATTGCATGACGTCATCCCTTTGTGCTCCGGACGTCGCCGACGTCGGGTTCTGCTAAATTCTGCTCCGTTCTGCCGGGTCCTGCTCAGTCCTGCCGACGTCACGATTCTGCCGGGATCCTGCCAGGTGTTTGCCGCGTGTAAACAGGCCTTTCGTCATCAAAACTGAAACCCGAGCCCAGACCAAAGCTCTTATCCGACCATCACATGTTGTGGTAAGTACCACCAAGGGCACTATCTTCACGCCGGAGCTCCGCTTCATGTCTGGGGAAGATAATCAGGCGGAGCTCAGGCCGGAGGGGTGACCCACGTCCGCCGCATCACGTCCATTAAAGACGGTCAGAAACGTGATACGTGCCTTCTAGTCCTTACCTTCAACTCTACCACTCTTTCCAAAGCCATCCTTTTTTCTTTCTTTTCTCTTCTTTTATTAAAATCAATTTAATCCGAGTTCTTGCTGGGGTGGTTCTATGAACCAGGGTCCTATTGCTAAGCAGAGTTTGTTGCGTGAACCCTGGCCCCACCACCCGATTCATGAATTCCAGTTCAACGGCAGAATTTTGACGGAAAGTTTAACGTGCCGTCAATGCACCGACACGGTCGCCCGGTAGCTCGTCCCCGGCCTAATTGGGCCAACTGCCAACTGACCCTCCCAGCCGGGGGCTAAATGCGAGCGCGCGAAGGGACTCGAACCCTGTGTCGCCAGGACAGGGAAATCAGAGCAAGCCAGCGCTCTAACCAACTGCGCTACCGGGGCGGCATCCTCACCTGCTATCTTCGCTACCAAGTCCGCGTTTTCATCCCAAATCCTCTCCGTTGTTTTAGCTGCCAGCGCTTTGGCCATTGCAGCAAAACATGCCGCCAACCAGCCCGATGCCCCAAATGCTGCGGGCCACCCATCCTGATTCCACCTGCTCCAAGCCAGCCCACTGTCTTACCTACAACATCTCTGACCATCTGACCACATCACCACTCTGTCTGGTTTGTAGCAAAGAGAAAGAAGTTTGCGCCGTCAAAGCAACGCCCGGGTTCTTCTACCCCCAGGCCAAACGAACCGCTGAGGCCACCTCCCCTCTTCGAAATCGTACGCCCAGGTGGCCGCTATTTCCCCTTCCACTCCTCGCGTTAGAACTACTTCTACTCCCACACAAACAGACCTGATACCTGGCCCGGCACCACTCACCCAACTAAAACCAATGGCCATCACGACACAAACAACTCCGGCTCCACACACGCAGGCTGGCGGGCCCCGCAGCCATGCCGCCGTGAACCCTTCCCGTTCACCGTCAGCAGGCCGCCAGAAAAGTGCGGCGGCGCCCACATAATTCGGCCGACTCCTCCCAGCCGCCGGGCATCCCCGCGGCAGCGACAGTCACCATGACTTTTCCAAGGTCACCGGTCGGCTGGACGGCTCAGACGGGTCCACTGCGACCGTCCGCACCCAACCCACATGCCTGCCTGAACTGCACTTTTGGCTCAGCAATGCACCGAAAGGTGCCGACAAAGGTAATTTTGCTCCAGTGTCTGTATTTCTACAATGGAATTGTCGTAGTTTGGGGTGTTTTCGGTAAACACAGCGATTTGTCGATTAAAAAGGATTCCATATGTCTACCACGGTGGTTGGAAGTGACAGAACCCCAGAGAGTATGATGAGAGTTAAAATCGCCCAAAAGTAAAACGGGAGGAGGAAGTTCCAGCATAAGACTTCTGAGCTCCGCAGACTTCTGAGCTCTGCCTCTCCTGGGGGCAGATAAATTGAACATAATGATATAACAAGATGGTGAATATTAATACGTACGGCTACAGCCTGTAGTGTTCACTGCAATGCTATTTCTCGAGAAGGTGTTCCATGGTGGACAGCCAACATTACCGCACCGTGTGCAATGGTATCAATGTTTGCATTATGTTAACTATATATAAAAGTTGAAAACACCCAACCATAGTTCCTCCCACACTCCACCCAGCAACAAGCCTATGCTTAACTGGATGGAGTTGTGGGAGGAGCCAAAGTAAAGAAATGCATTTCAAATTAGGAGTGCTCACTACCATCTGGCCACAAACCAGCTACTAGCATTATAGTTTAGACCTTAACTTCTTGTTGGGATGGATCTAGTGCCAGTCATACGCCTCCTTTGGGTATGACTACTTACATCATTCTTTATTATTAGTTGTATTACTCTAATACCGGGTGCTTTGTATGCTTGTATATTTGTTTTCCATCTTTTAGCTGGGAGTGCCGCGACTTTACTGTTTATTTTATGGTGTTAACATAAGGTGCTTGCAGTCGTTGGGTAAGGGCGCTCCTGATCACCTGATCTTGGGCGGCGGACCTTTAAAAAGAACAAAAGAAAAGAAATAAAAAATATATTTCCGGAACACGGTAGCCCTCGCTTCTGAGGGACGCTCAGCTGCGGCGGAGGAGGGGGAGGACCAATATCGTGCGGCATAACTGGTTTTCCCAGCGGTGCCTCCATTCGCCTCCGAGGCGGTGGCGTGGCCGACCTTGTGGGAGGGGCACCTTCCATACCCATGCCCTTCGTCCGCGCCTTCTCCACCTGAACCAGTCGGGCCCTCTTCGCCTCGCGGGCGCGCCTTTCTGCTTCCTGATATTGTAAGCTGATGTCGGAGATTGGAATTCGTCGGGTGTTACGGGACGGCGATGCCGGTGCGGACGTGGAAGCTGAGGGTGAGGGAGGTGGAGGAGGTGCGGTAGTAGTGGTTGAACGTGAGGATGAGGCCTGGCTCACGGTAAGGGGAGGATTCAGGGAAGGAGGAAGTGTAGAGGAGGGAATTGGAGGTGGTTGTGGTGTGCGTAGGTGAGGGGGGTTGGAGGAAGGACGGGAAGTGGGAGACGGGGATTTAAGGTGGGGATTGTGGTAGACGGAGAGGGGCTAGGATTGGGTGGAAAGGGCCTGGGTCCACTCTCCCCCATTCGACGTTGGTCGGGGCGACGCACCTGGTGAGTAAACACCGCATCCACTCGTGGCAGGTGGTACTTCTGCCGCTTCGGCGACGTGTTGAGCAGGCTGTCCTTGTCTCTTGGGCGACGCAAAGGGCACACCAAAATATCGAAGCATTGTTGTGAGTTGGGCAATTAGTTCAGAGATGTTGGGTTGTGTGTGTTGGAAGCCTATCAGCGGTTCCCTTTGAGTGTGTTTTGTCATTGCAGGGTTCAGTTTTGCCGCTGCTGCGTAAGATATTTTTGGGTGAGCTCTTTCATAGAGCTCACGGGCCTCCCAAAATGTGATCTTGTTTTAACATTTTAGAGTAACTATCTCTTTCTCTTTCAAGAAGATGGGACATGAGCGATCGTAGGCCGCGTGGGGTTTCTGATCGGGGCCGCAGTTAGAACATTTTGGACATTCAGCCTCACATTTTCCTTTCGCATGCTCCACCGATCCACATCTACCATACGTCTCGCGATTTCGGCAGTATTGTGTCGTATGTCCAAATCGGGAACATCAAAAGCACCGCATGGGGTTTGGGGCATACACACGCACCTTCACGCGAACGTATCCAACGAATATGAATTCGGGAAGATCAGTGGAGCGAAATGTTAATATGAAGTTGTTCGAAGGTTGCGTTTCTTGGCCCTTTCTAATAGTGATCCTTCTCGCACCTACCACTCCCCATTCCGCCAGGCCATCCACAATGTCACCATCGGACACGTCTCTCAAGTCATAACAGTTGATGACCCCCTTCGAGTAGTTTTGGGTATTGAGGTAGAACGTCGATGGGTACAGTGACTATTCGTCTGCCAGTTTCGTGTCGTACACTGTAAGTTAGTTCGGTTGCGCCATCGTCCTGCTTGCATCATCAGTATTTTAAAACTCTATTTCTATCCCACCATCCCTAAGTTTCTCGCACATGAGCACCGCTCCCAGCCTGTCGCGTGCTTCCTTTCTCTGAAACGGTGTAAGCTGCGAAAGACTCCTTTCCTCTTCCAATGACCTCATGACGAGGATACGAGGAGCGGAAAGACAAGCTATGGGGCCGGTCCCTATACGCGTCACGCTCGGAATTCTGATGTGTCGGCTTGCCTGTCCCCTACTAGAGGGGACAGGTGAATTATTTATGTTTGAGGATGCCATGAAGTGTGATATGTTTTATGCTCCTCGTGATGCCCCACCGCATAGGGGCCCTACCGTGGGGACGCCTAAATCCCGCGGGCGGGAGGACGCCGGGCACCCGAGGAGCTATATCGGCGACGCCATCATCCGGTCGGGAGAGAGAGACTCACCACCCCGACCGGGATCCAGCGCCGCCTACCCCTTGACCCCTGCCGGCCAGGCCAGCAGGCGCTGGGCCTGGGCACAGACCTTCGGCCTGAGGCGACATGTCGCTTGGCCCGTATGGGGCCCTACGGACCCGCCCGTCCCTCCGGGATATCGGGACCAAAGAGGCATGTTGCTCCCCCGCCACAACTAGCACCGTGCGACGGGGGACCTCAGCCTCCAGGACTCCGTCAACCCCGGGGGACGGGCCGAGGGGGCGCAACTTCCCCGATAAAACTAAGCTGGAGGGCAGGACCGGAGAAGTCGTCCTACCTGCTCATAGTAGGGATAGTTGGTGTTGCAGGGCCAGGTTAAGGACATGGATGTTGAGATGGGATGGGCATTGGAATGGGAGCGTATGGATGGGAGGATGAGTGAGGCACTCTTAGTCTGTCCCCTCACCGGTAAGACGGGAACCGGATCATTGGGGAACGCAATCCCCCCACCACGGAAAGGTGATGCTTCGTCGGGGGGTGGGGGGTGGGGTGAGGTGGGAGTGGGTGGTGTTAGAGTCTACCAAATTAGCAGTGGAATCGGGGGTTAGAGAATGGAAATGGTTCACATATGTACAGGAGTGTCGTAATCCATTTTGTTTGTGTAATTATTAGCTATTTTGGTAATTGTATAATTGTGTGATTTGTCTCGTCTGCGCAGTAATTGTCGACAATCTATCGCGATTGCAAACAAAAAGATTGACCCGCTGCGAACAAACCGAGAAAAGATTATACCTGACATCACGCAGAATATAATATTCTGTGTACACTCCGAAAACACCCTTATTCTCCAAATGGGCCGAACTGAAAGCTTGTTAAGTACGATCACTCCAAGAAACGTAGCTTTTGTCTACTGCTCAGCATAACTTCAATCATTTCAATTATGAACTGTACCGTCACGGCGAGGTCAGTGATCCACATCGTAGTGGCGGTACAGCACTTTATATCAACAATGATTACGAACATACCACACATTGCACTCAATTTACCTCTACAAGTCGTAGCCTGGATGTACTGTAGACACGTTAGCAGAGCGTGGTTGTGATTTTGTAGAGTTCTGTCCCCTCTGTGCAATAACTGATCATCAAATCCAATAGCTTTTCCAAACCACCAAGTTCTCATATCCGAGAGCCATTCTCAAAACCACCAGACGCTAATGCACTTGCATGAATCTAGCTGATTAGTTAACCAAACGGCGACAACTTGTGCAACAGCTTCATCAGTCTAACAGAGACACCAACCGTTCCAACATCCACACCTTATCCCAGGCTACATCTTCCGGGCCTCAACAATGCAGCTCCCTCCCAACTCTGTCACTCAGCTGCATCCTACCGCGTCGACAGTCCAGTCGCGTCTGGCAGAGCAGCGCGCACGAGAGTGTGTGTGTGTGTTGTTGTGTTTGGACCAGCCTGCCACCTGTAGGTGACCCGCGCGAGAGGGGTACCAGTCGCTTATGAGGGAGGGGGAAACGCCCCGGCCTGCCGACAACACCTGTTGCGCCACACCACGAAGGGCGGGGTCCGGTCGTCGCACTCCGACCAGCCCCCTGCCTACATGTGACCCATGGTACAATGGTGACACGGGTGTCATACTGATGACACCCGACTGCACCATGGCGCAATGCCGCAGCCTCGGCCGACCGGCCGGTCGTCCGACGAGAACGGATGTTGACTAAGCAAAACAATGTCGCCACCGCACGTTACAGATCGCGGCCAGCGCGCCGGCAAGGACGGTGACGGTCGACTGTTTGGGATCCGTTCGGAGCCCGGATCCCAGCATCCAGTAGATCCAAACGCATTCCGAAAGGGAGGTTTGAAATTAACTTCGTTATAGTACTTTACGTTTGCATGGTCGGAATATATATGTATGTTCAATTTAAATTCCACCATACAGAGGCAAAACAAATTATGTAACACAATTAGAAGACCTTAGCGCAATTGCAAAAAAATATTTCATTTTACTCGGATATTTTATCGCACATAGTCCATCTTGGGATTATGTGCGCATGCACACGTTCAGACACTCGCGGCTGTATTATTGAACAAATTGTATCATACCATCAATTTATTATTACTTAACATTGGAGAACCAACATTCTTTTTTCACCTTGGACACCATACAGAATCTGCGATTGACTCATCAATTTGCTCTTTGATCCTGGCCAACGATTATGATTGGACCATAAACACCCCCATTCATGATCACCACCCCATCACATTATATTCACCTTTTCAGCGTATGTCGACATCACACCAAGTTTCATCCCTCACTGTAAAATTTCGAAGGCCGACTGGACCAAATTTCAGCAAATTTTACATTTATAATACAACCCAGACATTTCTCCTGTACAACTCATAAGCTTACTTACCAAGACACATTTAGAAGCAGCGTCTGCGAGAATTCCACTAATAAAACCTTATGCAAAACGAACGACCGTGAACACCAGTCCCTTGGTAGAGTCCTAAAATTGCACAAGGCCTTGTGGAAAGAAAAGAGCATTCAGAAACTATTTATGACATCCAGACCGACAAAATTTCGTTCACCGTAATCACGAACGAGCCCGAACCCGCCGCATCATACGTAATGCTAGGCGCCGTTCATGGGTATCTTATTTACAGCAACTCACTTTCAAGCACTTTTAAGCAAAATCTGGCAATTAATCCGCTGTTTCTCGGCACGCGCCTCGTTTAAATCACTCCCAGAACTCCAAATTCAAAATATCATCATTACAGACCCACAAACAAAAGTAGATATCATAGCTGATACCCTCGCTCATAATAGCATCAATGACAACTACAGACCTTGTTTCATAGAAAATGCACGCCACACCTTTCACACCAAGTTCACACTATTCGATTCCGCCAACATTGAAACACACACACAAAATATATATATATATATATATATATATATATATATATATATATATATATATATATATATATATATATATGTATATATATATAGGCAGGGGGTCTGGACCCCTTGGTTTGGTAGCCTGCCAACGTTAATTTGTCATTATCCTTATTCAATCTGATCTGGAAATATGTCTTGATTATATGGACTTGGACCCCCACTCTTTGTCAGAGATATCCAGCCCAGGTTGGAAACATGAATAATACTACCAAGCTTCCATCTATGGACACAAGCAAAAATGAATAATATTCCTTACTCAAAATGTTCTGACTTTGGTCTGAGAAATTCCGCATATCGTCTTGGAATAAGAAAGACATGTCATACAACATAAATGTTCTGTCCTAGCTATCTTTTCAAATTGCATACTAACTGATGGGACCAGTATTCACTTGGGCTTGTAGAATACAATATTCTCCAAAAAAATGTTGTGATTTGGCACACATTTTCTCTTGTCTTCCCATGCTGCATTTTTTTTCGCAAATTCTGTGGGAATTTTGTCCTATTGTCCTGGTAGACAAATTCCAAGTGAAGTTCTTTGACGTCTAACAGTTCTTTCTCCATCAAACTGCATGAAAATGAATAAGCTAACCAGCTTCAGTGGACATTTAAGTGCATGTGCAAAGCATTTCAAACTGCAAATAGTTGTTTGCTGATATATATATATATATATATATATATATATATATATATATATATATATATATATATATATATATATATATATATATATATATATCCCATGTGTTTTGAATACATCTGGCCGTGGGACGCATGGCTGGAGATACCGGGTGGGCCTGAGGATCCTGGACCACCTAGCTTGGCACACTGAATATTAATTTATCATTTTCATATTTAATCTAAAAATATGTCGTGGAAATTAGGGCTTGGACCCCTGGCTTCGTGAGAGTTCTCTAGCCCTGAGGGGTCAAGATTGGAGAGGCTTACAAATTATTGGTGGTGCCCAATGCATTTTCCTCTTGCAGGAGCTCTTTTGACTGAAAACAAATCGATGGAAGTGCACTCTGGCCTCCCCAGAGGGTGGCCGTTCCTTCCGAGGAGTGCCTTTTCCTCTCAGAGGGTCTCCTCTGGCTGAAAATGGTGCACTGGAGCCTTCCCAGAGGGATGCCACCTTCCCATGGGGTATGGGCACATGCTCCCAATGCCCACTTGTATCTGCCCCTAATTTTAAACAATGGTGAAAATATTGTGTACATGATTGATCTTGCAACATGCTATTTCCCAAGGGCGTGGTAAAGGAGGAATTTGCTAAATAAGTTTCAACAAGTCCAGTCCATATTTTTATCCCAGTTGTGCTCAGGGGCTTCTATATAAATATCAACAAATGTTCTGATAATCTGGGGAAAATCTTCTCTGAAGTTAACATGTTAATTGAGTTTCTATGAGAACAACATTGACCCCTTAGTAGTTTTAACTCAATGCCCACATCAGCAAAGACAACAGCATCTCGAAATTCTGAAAGTTACCTGTTGACCAAGACAAAATGTAAACATGTTTTGACATCATCCAAACAGAGCTTTTACGCCTGAGCTGTCTTACCTGAAATTTGCAGCATTGAATTGTAGTAATGGCCAGCTTCTTCACCATGCCAAATTCCTGGCATAGATACCTAGGTAACTGGCAGGCACCTGTCACATAACTTCATCATCACACAGATTGTAGTAAGTGGCAGATAGACAGACAACAGGCAGCCCAGATACAACTCACCATTAGCTGTGGGAGGGGGAGGGGATTTTGTCCTCCCCTACCACTCGGTAGATTTTCGCGAAACATTTGAAAGCGAATAATGATAATGGTATGAAACTTTCAGTATTTTTCCTACAATTCTTTGCACATTTTGACGGAAGAAAAGCGTAACACATATTTTTTCTCAGCTGTAAATAGTGTCATATTTCTGTTCCCTCAGCCCATTTACGATCGAGTTGTAACATGCTCGTATCTTCCAGTGTGTGACCCACAGACATGTTATATTGATGCACAACACCTATTACCTCATACAAGGTCATCTCAGATGCACTTACGCAGAAATGGTATCTAATGCAACACACTGATACCCCCATGGGTGGAACGTGATGAATCCGACCCGATGGCAAAGGAGGTTTCCGGTTATCCTAAACCGGGTCAGTAACATTCATCTTTGCATGTTTCCACTTTTACTATATTGTTGAGATCCATCGGCATTACAGATGCATTTAACCAGACTTCAGCCTCAACTGACCTGAGATGGCCTTGACACAGTGTGGTCACATTGATTTATAGTTGAGCGCAGATGTAAACAACTTCTTTCTTTCCTTTTGTCTTGCCAAAGAAGTAAATAAAACGTCGAATATGATATATGCGACTTGCAGATAATTGTATGTTAGCTTCATGCCGTTTAAATTGTACCCGGCAGTACTACCAAGGCCTGAAGCTGAACACAGTTAATATTGGCTCCGTTTTAAATCATACATTCGTATGCTAAAGTTTGTATGAGCTAGTCAAGACGTTAATAGAAGGATAACTTTGTATGACGGATGTAGACATGCTTCTGGTTGCGTGTCGTCTTCCGCTTAAATTCCTGAATTCGGCACACTGTCTTGGCAGGGAATTGTAGGACCAATGAGTTCCATTGCTGATGGCACTGCTAAAACATTTTTGAAAACCTTAAGTCACGTTATTAAGAGAATGGCCATTTTTTCCATACTGTCGACCCCTATTTCGAATGCAATAGCCAATCCTATTTAGCTGTACGCACTATTACATGCTTGGCTTGTGTTCAAGGTCTGGCAACGCAATTTGAGTTAAAAGACCCAAATCTAAACTTTTGGTACAGCAGGTGCTCATCATTTGCCATACCGGATAAATATATGGTTTCAGCCAGTTTGTACCAACAAGTGCATAAATCTTTCTTTTTTTTGCACGCCAGTTTAAGCCGTCGTTTAAGCGATGAAACGACATTAGCTTGCAACCCGATCACAAACTGTCTATATTTGCCAAATTCAGTCAGAAAGTATAACTTTGGTGGCCTACCTCAGGCATAACCTAGGCTGGTGTTACTTTACCTGTTCTCCACTTTTTGTCCAGATCCTGATCCTCGGAATACGTTGAACCTTGGTTACAACTACGGGGCGAAAGAAGGAGCATCCCGATCACTAAATGATTGTGTGGATTGCTCGCAATTATTCTCAACTATTACCAGGTGTGCATTGGTGACTGCCATCTATATGCTTACTCATTTAGTTCAGAGCATTGATAAAAATATTGGATAGGACTAGCCGCAATTTTCCCTATAGCTTAAATTATGGGAAAGTTCGGTACCCATGATATCCAGCTGTAACGGCACATCGCTGCTGAATCCACCGTTGCTCTTGTTACGCATTGAACACTGGCTGCATGACAACATCAAAATTTTTACTAAGGGAGAGGGCATACCCATGTGTGCTCCCTCCATGTGCATACCTGTGTCCATTTGTGTGTAATGGCAGGCACGAAAGAGACACAAGTGTGCTTTATTCTGTCAGGTTGCCTTATCAGTATGAACAGCTGCCTCTCACAACCAATTCGCTTTCTTCCCTACCCTTCCGGAATTATTCACTCTGATCGATGTGCATTTACTTTCAGAGGAAAAGGTCGCAAGCGTGTGGTAAGAACCGGAAGAATCGGAAGGCAGCTCAGGTGTGGATAGAATCTGGAAACTGAAGTAGCATATGTTTAGTGGCGATACTGAATAGGTACCAGCTGCAGCCTTTGAATACGCTTTTTTGTTTAATGGTGTAATGCACATTGGCCAGATAAACTGCTGGAAATATTCGTTAGAAGTGGCTGGATAGATTACAGTATGAGGGATATTAGGAAGTTTGTGGATTTTATGTGAAAGATGCAAGAGGGAACTGGGTTTGATGATTATGTGTTTTGTCTGTCTTTACATAGACCCCATGCAGTCACGCACTTCTGCCACCGTTGCGTTATCTTCTGTATTCCGTCTCAGTAAGACTCTGTAAGTGGCTGTGTCGAAAAATGCTTTGGGTTTGTCATCTTCCCCTGAAGATACTGTCATGCTGGACACAGCTGGAGGTTGTTGCGTGCATAGATGAACATACTGTCATGCTGGACACAGCTGGAGGTTGTGGCGTGCATAGATGAACATACTGTCATGCTGGACACAGCTGGAGGTTGTGACGTGCATAGATGAACATACTGTCATGCTGGACACAGCTGGAGGTTGTTGCGTGCATAGATGAACATACTGTCATGCTGGACACAGCTGGAGGTTGTGGCGTGCATAGATGAACATACTGTCATGCTGGACACAGCTGGAGGTTGTTGCGTGCATAGATGCTGACGCCGCTTTGACTCGGCGTCTACGTACTGCTAAATAAAAAGTGCTGTTATTTTCGTCCCGCTGTTCTGCTTGAGTTATGTGCGAGTTTTCAGTTTGAGTTATATTCGAAGCTGCTGAGTGTCGTGCTGTCGTGCTGTATTTCACAGTGATGTACAGTAGGAAAGTTTAGCCGGTATTGTTAGATGAAGGAAGGGACTTAACCATCTTCATTGAAATGTTGTGTGTAAATAATGTGCTATCAGAAATTGAA
Source organism: Ashinkailepas kermadecensis (assembly GCA_034440615.1). NCBI lineage: Eukaryota > Metazoa > Arthropoda > Thecostraca > Neolepadidae > Ashinkailepas > Ashinkailepas kermadecensis. Next base: position 68,592 of record JAOTOM010002645.1, read on the forward strand.
CGTGGCCTTTTTCACGATCACCATAGGATGCGTTGGCGTGTCTGCATATTACTATTTTGTGCCCGTTTCCAATGTAAGTATCTTTCGTTTTTAACTTGTGCATGTTGTTTTCAGGAGCTTTTCTTCGTGGAGAAAGTCCCAGAGCATAGAAACACCGCAGAAGGACTGAAATATCTGATAAAGTGGCAGGAATTTCGGTAAGCACCTTCCATTGATGTATTTATATTTGTTAGTGCATTTCGAACATTTTACCATTTATTTCTTAGTTTTCACAAGTTACGTGTACCGCAGCACTGCTACCGTTTGGTATGTAGATTGCACTGGTGGTTTGACGTCCTTATGTGTCTCTCTGACATCCGACACTAGGATGTGAACATCATGGTAGTTCCGCGTTATCCAAGCAAAATTGACGTTTATGCCGTCAGGCGGTTCAAGTTGGCTGAAACCACGGTGTAAACTGGCATGACAAAAACTGTTTTATCCACTTTGTGACAAAAATTCGTTAGCTGGTGTTATTATCCATCATGGAAAATGACCTATTCAAGCGGTGGACATTGGCAAAGACTCGATAATTTCCTGACGCGTTCCCGCTGCTTGGGTATCCTGAAGCATACCTGAAGGTATAATGAGGCATCTCGAAGGCATCCTGAAGCACCTGAAGTAGTTTTCTTTCCTGAAGCATTATCTTTGCATTGCATATTGAGTTAATGTCAGAAACGTCCGGTTTAACCTGGTTAAGACCATTAGACTGGCAATAACTAGTTTGTGCTGGCTTCTTTGTCAACGCTGCCAAAATTCCTCCGCGGGAGGTGAGCATGTCCATTTAGTTTTCGTTTTGTGAGGTCGGGTCGAATCGGCCCGCCCGGTTTTTCGTACTTTCGGTGTGGCGCCGGTGCAGACCCCACACTGATTGCATGTTGTCGTGAGAACCCCGCATCAGAACATCAGGTCCGGTCACATAATAATTCACGGGTTTTTGGAATCATCACGAAAAAATGTAGCTTGCGCCACTTAAAGAGTTCAGGTGATGTCATAATCGTCATTTTCGTGTTTGGTAACCATATTATCACCAAAAAGGCCCAAAACTATCTGCATTCAGCCACAAAATTGGCCCAGAATCATTGACGCTAGCAAATTATCGTGGTATGCCCTCGGAGAAAAACCTTTGATAATCCTGTGGCCCGACTAGATACTTGGATGCGCTTTCAACTAGACAACGCCAAATTCATGGCGGTTCGGCTCTGCTGGCTTAGCCGATGCCGCACTTGCTGATGCCGTTCCTGAGCCATTTAAAAAGCCAGGCGGAGTCAATTCGGGCCCCTTCGTAAAGCGACAGTTAAGGGAAGATGCCTTGTGATTGGTTATCATTAGAAGATAGTGACCAATAGGATCTATGCTGGTTCTGATTCACCTATGCTGTGACATGATGGCTAAGCGGTCTTGGTCAGAGGCCAGACGTCTGTTTAACAAATTAACGGCCCTAGGCATCGTCAGTCTTAAAGGGTTGTACAGGGAATACAGTGACAATGAGAGATGGTTGCCATTTTTCATTTGGCGACATGCCGTCGTTCGAACTTCTTGATGCGTTACCCGAGGATGTTTCATGCGTGCTTCGTAACCTCGCTTCTAGGCACTACGTGTGATGCCATTGCAATGGCATCACACGTAGTGCCAATGCATTGTGATGCTACCAATGCATAGGTAGCATCACACTCGGTAAAGTCACGCCAACTGACTTGCACATCTTAACCTGGATTTGGTCTCGCATTGACCTTAGATGACGTTATTTGGTCATTGGTGGCCCAGGACGAGGTCCGTAACCTCCTTTGCCGTTCTACCCGCCCATAAAAAAACGAGCGACATAAAGCATGCGTAATGGAATCTGGGCCCTTGTTTTCAAAAGCTAAGATTTTGCGTGTGTGATCTTCGTCTGTGACGTCATGTTTTATCTGAATAAAAAAATTGTATATTTCTTAGGTCACAGGACATAGAGACGCATGACATGAAACACGACACACTTGCCGTTTGAATTGTTAGTCCATCCGTTAGTTTCGGAGTTATTCTGGGGGTGAAAAAGCCCCCAGCCAGTGGTGTGTCGCCCAAGACCCAAGCCAATGACGATAGCGCGGTAAATTCGGAAATCCCTGAGCCGGGCACTGTCGCCGGCAACGTGGAACAAACAATGGTAGCGCTGTGTCCCACGAAGCAAATATTTTGAGTCAGAAGTGAGATGGGATACCTCCGTCCTTTCCCTTGTATTTCTATTTACTGCAGGTGCATCATCAAAACACGGTGGCCATTCTCGTGCCTGTCGAAATGGGTGACATAAACAGGAATGGGGACGTGATAGGCAATGGGATGTGGGGAGGATGTTAGGGTAGGAGTTCAGACTGGGAAAAATAAGGATGCGATAGTTTGTGGTGTGTCAGCCAGTATCGGGGCATAGTTCAACACACATTATGCATAATAACGCAGGGATCGGGAATAAGTAAACAAAGAAGTACAATGCAAGGGACAAAGGAAGGCCTTGTGAGCTCGAGATTCGCTTTGTGATGAGTAGTTCTTGGAATTCATGTAATTGAAATGCAAATTCCTATTTTGCATGGGTACCCCAGTAGGAGATGGAGCATCTCCAACATTATTACGGGACTGAAGTAAGGTCTCGTGCTCTGTCCGCCTCCCCCTCCCCACACACGCACATACACGCAGACACACTTCCAACCCGATTTGATAAAATATACGCCAGTATGCCTAGTGTGCAACATGGGCATTCTGAAGAGTTTAGTGAGCATTGAAAGGGAGGACAATCTCGTTGTGATGTCAACCTCCAGCCTTGTGCTCGAGTACTCAGGGAGCAAACTGCTGCTTGCATAAAATCGGAATTCGAGCTTAGTTCCCTTTGATTACGTTCGCAATATCGTTTACCTTTCGACATAATCCCTACCTGACCTGAGCTTGCTTCAATAATGCCCATAACAACGTTCCTCTTCTCCCCAGAGTCCCGACCTGGGAGCCAGCCCAAAACTAATCCTAAAACTAACTAATTATAAATCCTGTGGTCCTTCACCATTATCACGAAGGTGAGCAGTTCTTGCCCATTTTCTCACTAATGTGTATGTTTCTGCGGCCATGCATTGCCCTAGCACTTAATCTTTCGGCTAGGTTCTTGGAAAAATGTGCCATTGAAGTTCAAAGCTTCTTGTTTCTGTTGCCCATTGGATATTCGCTGCCGTAGGGTGTGTGCACATACTTTTTAGGTACACGGATGCTGTACTGGAGGCTGATTGTGTTTTCACGAACATCAAGTTCAGGGTGTGCACCCTATGCATGTTTTTGCCTGATCCGTTGATATTAGATGCTGACTTCACTTGAGGATTTTCAACCAGCTTTCAAAAGACTGGCAGCGATAGATTTCTTGACATGGTTTGCACAGTCTTAGTGTATTCGTTTGTCAGTGTTCGAGACATTACTCTAGATGTGTGCTTGTTGGTGTGTTTTTAATCTGTATGAACGGACTCGGGATACCCGACTACTCGTCAGAATAATCGTGGTGTTTCGTTTACGTCTTCGGACCCGGCACATAACTTTCGGGTCGGGGGCGTCGAAACACTCCTTCCCGCCGGGTTCCGGTCGCGCAGGCGGGGGTATCGGCAGGGCACAGGTTAAGTGTAGCTAACCCTTTGGCATGCTTAATAATTGCGCCCTTGTGTTGTCTTCTAGAGAGCGATGTTAGCTTGCCGGTTTCGGACTCTGCGGGGGCGGAACTGCAGCTGGACCCTGCGCCATCTGCGAACGGAGAGGAAGCCAGACGCGTTGACCATCCGGTGTCTGACTCTGTGACGGCAGAGCTGCAGTTGGATCCAGCATCACCTGAACAGGAAGGTAGATGCGTTGACCGGCAGGCGTCTGTTTCTGCGGGGGCAAAGCAACTTGATCCATCATTACCCGAGGAAGATAAAGTTAGAAGTGCTGATCGGCCGGTGTCTGGCTTTGCGGGGACAGAGTTGCAGCTGGATATATCATCACCCGATGAAGAGGAAGCCAGACGCGCTGACCGGCCGGTACCTGGCTCTGTGACGGCAGAGCTGCAGCTGGATCCACCATCACTTGAACAGAAAGCCAGACATCGATTCCAGAATTCACCCACCACACCTGTGCGTATGAAACCCCACTCGTCCGACTTCTTTCCGACTTCCCTTTGGAACGACATCGTATTTGTTTTGCCACTCAAGCGAACATGGCAATTAGCAAAGTGGTGAAAGTGGCATCTGTTCCTCCCAGCAATCGTGTTCGGGGTACGCAAATGGCCTGCACTCGGAATCAGAGCAGTCTGACAAACTGTCAGATTCTGATTCTGACCCTGAGTGGGTGCCTCCTAGCCGTGAATCGTCATTGGAGATAGCTGATCAGACATGGCCACTACCTGCGCTGAAGCCAGAGTCCGAACAGCAGACCCCCAGCCAGGCATCGATAGCTGGACCGTCACTGGACCAGCAGACAGTGCCACCAGTTAAAGTTGAGCCGACGATATACACGGGAAGCACTCGTGGATCCCCGGAGGGACTGATGTGTTCGGACGATGGCACGTCTGACGGTGAACGATGACGTATGATACGGTGAATGCGTGCATGTTCTGCCACAAATTGTTCAAGCAAAAGATGCGTCGGCATCTGATGGCAAAGCATGCTAATGAGCATAGCGTGACGGCAGCATTGAACATCACTTTTCGTCGAGAACAAGACAAGAAGATCTCGCTTCTCATTAACCAGGGTAACTATGACCATAACATGTGGGTTTCGGAGGCTCAATCGAGGGAACTGCTCCTGAAAAGGAGGCCAGCAAGGTCCGGCATACGGATAAGCAGGTTCCTTTCGTGCCCAGGGTGTCTGGCCTTCATGTTAAAGGAGGATGTTTAGCAACATATTCAGGTGTGCCCGGCAACGGAGGTTCAGGATTTGGATAAAATGGAGTTGGTGTCCAAGGCTGAGGCTTTTCTGTCAAGGCTCGATCAAAGAGGCGCTTTCGTCAAGGATATCAGAGACGGAGCAGTCAGAGAGGTGATTTACGGTGACAGAACATTAATCGCGTATGCGACCTGCATGTCTGAGAGCAAAGGACAAAATGGTAACCACACGAAGACAATAAAAGCCAAGCTAATTAGAATCGTCAAGCTCCTTGTGGACATGGGAAAGAACAAGGACAATCCAGCACTCACACTAGAAGACATGTGCCACGTGCGATACTTCGATGACATCGTTCAGCTGACGAAGGACGCTGCCGGCTATGACGGAGGAACCAAGCTGACACCTCCGACCTTCGCTGTCCCGTCAGTACCGAGGTCGATGGGCGCGACCCTCGGCAAGATCTGCCATGTCTTGCTGGGTACAAGCATCCGCGAAGAGAATACAAAGTTGAAAGATGATGTGAAACGATTCAGAAAAACTCCTTGAAAGTGAGTGGGGGGATAGGATGCAACGGGCGTCGTTGACAACGTTCAACCTACGAAAACATAATCCGGATCAGGAACTTCCTACAACGGAGGATATGAGGACACTGCAGAAATATCTCCAGAAAAAGTTCAAGAGTGCCATCCGCGTCCTACGAGAGAAGTGTTGCGCGAGATCTTACAACGTTCTCGTGAACGCTACGGCGGTCAGTCTGATGGTGTTCAACAAGCGGCGTGGCGGAGAATCTGAAAATTCGCCTGTCGGACTATACCAACAGGGCTAGTTACACACAGAATGAAACTATTCTCAGCTCTCTGTCAGCTCTGGAGAAGGAATTCATGGGCAAGATGACGCTCATCAAAGCACGTGGAAATCGGGGAAGAACAGTTCCTGTCCTCATACCTCATTTGGAAAGGGAGGCCATTGATCTGATGGTTTCAGTGCGTACGACAGTTGGTCTACGCGCCTGTGGACCGCGTGAGGCACTGTTGTTTTCTAAAGCCCCCAATGACATTCCAGCAAGTGCGTGGTATCAGCTTCGGAGAGAATGCACAGAGGCAGGATGTAAACGTATACAAATATCACTTCAACCAACATGCGGAAATACCTCGCCAGAGTTGTTCACTAAGAACGAATTGGACCAGATCGCCACCCATTTGGGTCACGACATAAACGTCCGTAGGAAATACTACCGTCTTCCGGACAGTACCGTGGAGCTATCGAAAATCGCAAAGCTGCTGTTATCAGCGCATGGGCGTCCTGGGAAAAATCTGGACGATGACCCACGCCGCATGGCGTCTACGCGGCCAAGGCGATCGCAGCGCCAGTGAGCGACTGCGCGCCGATTATTCTGGACCATCCTGAGTGTACAGAGTGTATCCCCAGATCGCGAGAGGTTTCGCAGTTGTGCCAGGCAAAGATTGAAATAAATATCCGTTATTATTGTTGGTGCCTGCATATTCGACTCCACTGCCGTGAAATGTATTATTGTGTGAGACAGCAACGTTGTATTCATTGACCTCGTCTTGGCGGTCAAAGGCGGGGTACGGTGGGCGTTTCGATGCCCCATCTAACTCGTGTGCGATGCGGCGAAGCGTAAACCGTTGGGGCCCCCGTTCTACATTAAAAAGTACATTAAAGAGTATATTTAAAAAAACGCATCTTGAGCCAAGGTAAATTATTGAGGTTACCCGACATCATTGTGGTTATAATTAATAAAGCTTTTAAACCTATTTCATGGATGTTCGCGGAAAGGTAATGTTCAAGTATGAAAATACAGTTCAATTATGTTGGAAATTGTAGGTAATTATACTTTGGACTGTCCTCTCGATTAGGTCGAATGATGTATATTTTCACCGATTTTTTTCTCATCTGAGAGCTGTCCGTATGTAGGATTTAAGCCGTGTGTAGGTGTCCGCTTTATGAACACGATGAGTACTGTTGACAAAGCTTGTTTTTCGTCTAGGTCAGCGAAGGTCGATGACCTCCGATGACCTCTGGTTACCTTTTGAACTTAGAAATAGCGAGAGGAAATTTTAGATGTCGAATTCGAAGTAAGCGTCATTTTTACCTCGGAAAGCCACAAGCTTCGTCACCAGATTTCAGGACTGATTAGTCTGCTGTGACATCGGCTGACTTTAGGTACGCTTTTACCGTATAAGCAGCAGGAGGTAATTTGGTACGCTGAGTTCGAATGATGCGTACTTTTTATCCCATAATGCTCCAAGATATGTCTCAACGCCATTGACCTTCGTTGAGCTCCGATGACAATCGCGACCAACCCGGCAGTGATTAGCGATTTGGCTTTGCAGCTTATTTCGAAATTATACGGAAAGCATATCCGTTGCTAGACGGACGGTTCTACAATGTCGCAGGCCTTACGCTGCGCATGTATTTCGAATTCAACGACCCAGCACCATTGGGTTGTCCCCTTCTACTGCTGAACTTCACGCTCTCAAGTGCTCCATTTCCATTTTTATCATGAATGCATCGTGCTTTGCCGTTTTTTCAGACACTTTGTTCTCCCCTTCCGACAGTTCTCCTCTGCAACATGTAGCGCATTCAGTCGACCGATGGGGAGGGAGGATGACAAATGCTCAAAATTCAGCCAAGCCTACCTGAAACCCTGATTTCTCTGATTTAGGCCCTTTTTTCCATATTTGGAAGCTATAGTGGGATTCATTCCCCGTCTTGGATACGCCAAAGGCTGCAGCATAAAGTTGTAGGGCTCTAAGGATAGCGGAATGTTGCCTTGTTTGCAAGAGAAAGACAAGCTTGCAACATTTCCCCGGATCCCCAGCCATGCTGGCATTTCAGATAACGAACAGACCAAACCAACTTAGTAAAGGTTGCAGTCATCGATGTCACCCGCACATTTTCCAGTGAAACAATACGATTTCAGAGCGACAGGGGCGATGGGACCAGGCGGTTGTTCGAAATGAACTTAAAATAATGAAACCGAACATTGGGTTGTAAAAGTTTGTTCAGGAGAGGGCACTGGGAGCATGTGCGCCTCTCCCATAGAGAGGTGGTGCCTCTTCAGATGGAAAAGGCGACCCTTCAGGAAGGCTCCAGTGCACCCCCAACCCCGCCTCCTTAACGAAGGTGCCCCTCCGAGGAAATGTGCTCCTCTCCATGAGAATTGCTAGATCCGCCCCTGGTCTAGTTCGTATAAATCCAGGGGACGGTAGGTAGCTTTGTCACGCACCAAAGTTGGTCGCACTTTGGGAACACACTGACGTCTCCTTACCCGTTTGAGGAGGGCGGTCTGCGATCGATGTCAGGAACCACGTAACGGCTGGTGGACTTGGTCTTTTTGAAGAATGATAGAATACTGCTCTTCGATCTCCCCCCTCACCGACGTCCCCAATAGGCGAGATCCCATCACACTCGCATCGAAGTGCGGAAGGCATTGTGCAGTAGCAATGTTCTAGGTTTCACCTATTTTTCACCTACGTAGCATGCACAGCATTTAATTTCTTTATTTCTTTAGTAGAACCTGTCCTTATCTTATCTTAGCATTTTTAAAGTTAGCGTTTGACAAACTAGCATCAGCTGCGAAAGATGCTGGGGTTCATCTTGTTGGACATGCTACCGACGCAGGAACTCCAATGCGGAACCGGCACCGCAGCTCCCACCGCCGCTGCCTTGCCGTGCCTTGCCAACGTGTTTCGTCGGAACACTTCCTCTCACATCGAGGTCTTCCGTACTCAGGGTTGGCGAACTTCCGAGTTGCTCGAGACCTTCGACCGGCAGCTGAGAACGACGAAATCAGCCCCGAAGAACCTCCAATCGTCGTCCAACTTTCCCACAGATCCCACAGATGGGCAACTAAAACGGCAACCAGGAGGCTGGGCGTAGTCTGATTTACTCGCTCTCATAATCAACAAACATTTATTCACCATCATCAGCATCATCACAAATCAATTGATCACTCAATTTCCTTAGCATTGCTGCAAAAGCTGCCCGATCCCTTTCTGGATCAGCCCATGACAAAGAATTTGTCGTCCGAAAATGCATCGCATTACATTTGAGATCACTGACGGGGACGTGTAATCCTAAAAAGTTGCATCAGTCTTCAAAATATCGGATCTCCCTTGCTCTTGGTCTCAGGAGTGATCTAAATATGTTTTTGTGACACAAGTTTCTCAGAATATATTTAAAGTCCGGGAATGTGTCAATCTTTGCCTCGTTTTGGACTGCTTGGGGGTATGACCTCGTTGCACCCCTCCCTTAGATCGGCCCTTGAGCTAAGGAGGGGTGTATGGCTCTCCTAAACAAATATATTTCCTTTTTCAGCATATACAATTGACCAAAGATTTCCTGCATATTTCACTCAAAGCCAAACAAATGTACTTGAACCGCTTGGGACAGCTTTAGTTTCGAGTCCATTTAAATGTGCTCTTTGGACTAAAATGTCCAGGTAAACCGCAAATTGCATATTCCTTCAAGGGTCCACCGAAACAATGGTCTTATTCACCACAGACAAGTCCACCTTAATACCGGCTAATCAGCTTCAAAAAGTCAACATAAACTGCGGCTGGTGTCACAAATGTGTCAAAACCTTAAAATCACCTCCACCATAGTGCGATTTTTAATCCATTCTTGTCTTGGCCGTCGCAGACGATCTATTCGCCGTAACCTGGCGACCGTTGGATATGTCGTTATTAGACAACTGGTGTGTGGCCCCATCTGGAAATCGGCAGCCTATCTAACACTATCTAACACGATTTTCGAGTCCACCCGAACACACAAACAAGCAATGTCCACCTTAGTCGGCATTTGGAATATGTGTGAACTCAAAATTCAAAATATCATCATTACAGACCCACAAGCAAAAGTAAGTATCATAGCTGATACCCTCGCCCACAATAGCGCCAATGCCAAGTACATACATTGTTTCATAGAAAATGCACAACACACCTTTCACACCAAGTTCACACTATTCGATTCCGCCAACATCGAAACATACAATGCTCCTTTTGAAATTTCTGAACTTATGAATGTCACTTCCTCCGCTGGTGACACTTCTGTAGAGCCAGACAATTTACATTATTTTTTCTTGCGGCATTTATCTGACGACACCAAACAATGCATCTTAGACATACTTAATTCTTTATGGTCCACTCATGTGTTCCCCGAGTCTTGGAAAGACGCTCTCATCATTCCCATTCCAAAACCCGGAAAGGCCCATAGTGAGCTTAATCATTTTGGACGCATTGCTCTCACTAGTTGCTTAGGAGAACTTATCGAACGTATGTTTATTAATAGACTGATCTGGCACCTGGAAACAACTTCAATTATTTATACAATACAATGTGACATTCGCAGAGCACGAAGTACTATTGATCACTTTATCAGATTCAAAACTGACATAGGACATGCTTACAAAAAACACACCGCTGCAGTCCTTTTTAGACGTAAGTGAAACCTATGCTATGGCTTTCAAACCAGTATTACTTTTGGAACTTCATCAACTCGGCGTCAAAGGCCATTTATCTTATGATTTACTATGGTTTATATCTGAATCTCGTCGATTTCAAATTCGGTGCCAGTCAGCAATTTCAGTATCACATTTCATGCAAAACGGACTACCACAGGGGAGATGGATACATAGGTAAATAGATATCTTTCCATAAACATGCACACACACAAACACACACACACACACACACACCTATATATATATATATATAGGTATATATATATATATATATATATATATATATATATATATATATATATATATATATATATATATATATATATATATATATATGTATATATAAATATATTGATAGATAGATAGATAGATAGATATAACGATGTCAAAATAGAAGACAGGATGCAACTGAGGCTGACTGATGACCTGTTCCTTCAAGCGTGGTTGAGTTATAGGGAACGACGCATAATAGGAGAATATCAATTTTGTGTTCGTTCATTGGGAGCTTGATAATGGACAAAGGCATTACATCACTGACATCAGATATGAATTGGTAGGGAGGATTCCAACTCCAGGGTTATCATATCACTTCATATTTATGGTAAAATTACGCAACAGTCGGCAGGTACTTAGTTTTCGTCACCATTCCAACTTTTGTTTCATACTCTTTCACTGGCTGATTTTTTTCGATCAACGACAGCACAGCATACCATGTAGAGCTTACTCGTGGGAGGCTTTGAAGTGACATACTGTTGCAAGCACTTTTGTCATAATAATGCAAGTAATATTCAAACATATATCTAGTTACAAGTGACATAACTCCAGGTTATTCTACTATTGTGTTGAGTGTTCATCATCTGTGCTAAAAATTAGCTAATTTAATGAAAATTACACATTGTCAAGTGTTTTATCTAGCCTCCACTGGCAACATTTAACCTCACATGCTTCGATGATGCAGTGCATAAAAGCCAGGTCCCTTCGCGTTATTTAGTTTTTCTTCGCGGCTCTAGTCACCCAGAATGCCAGAAGTGTCATGAGGCTTTTCGCATTGTGCCTGGACTATAGTCTAGGCTTTCATAGGTAATCGGTAAGGTTTTCAAATATATAAGCTCTATGCTTATGCTTTCGAAGCTTAAGCTTAGCTTCAAGCTTCGAAAGGTGGAGTGTATATTTACTGATCGAATATTCTGAAAATTTACATGAATAGTTATTTTCATCACGGAGCGGGATATTGAAGTCATGTAGATATTTGAAGATCTCCTCAAATTATTAGATATGCTACTGTAAAAACAGTGAAGTCAATGCGCCTATGAGCTAGGACTACAATGCACGGAAATTATACTTCAAACGCGCTTTGAACACGACCGTCGCTCCTCCAGCTCCTCTATGTAGGTGCCTTATGATCGTGCAAACTTTCATCTGAGTGGCCCGACCCAGCTCGGCCCAGTCGGACCGTCAAGCCTTTGAATGTTTTTTTTTGCTGCAGGGTTTCGTGTTCTAATTTTCAACTCAGTCGGACGTGCTCTTTTAATTTTCGTGTTTGCTAATTGCTATCCAAATTTTTGTCTGGAAGTGCTCTTAATCTTTGTGCAAAGAAAGAGGAGCTCACCGGCATTTCCGCTCACCGGCAACTGCCAACGGCGCTTCACGCTGCAATGCACCATTTCATGTTCTAATGCTCTCATTCAGAGCCAGATGTGCTCTTTTCAGCTGGAGATTTACCAATTTTCCTGCAACAGCTTTTCTCAAATACTCTCCAATATTTGCTCAATAAAAGGGGATGAATGTGGCATTCCCGCGCCTGGGCGGCCTCCCATGCACCTGGCACAGAAGCCCGCACTTGTCCGTCCCGGTTGGCGAGGCAGTAACGTGTTTGGTTGCGTTCGGGGGGTCTCGAGTTCAGCCCCAGGGAGGCATGGTGCTTTTATGTCTGACTTTGACAATGCAGCTTGGTGCATGTATCGCACACGAAATTGCCTTAGCTCTGTGCACGCTTGCAGGAGCGCACAACATGCATCAACACTCAAATCAGTGCGCCTATTACTGATATATACGGACCTTCGACTTCGCTGCCCCTTTGACGCCACATGTTCTCGCTTGTCCGGCATCCCCATAGCCGCCTGACACTGGAATATAACATCCAGCTGTCACTGAAAATATTAAAAAGGCAACTTCTGATATGGACGAAACTCTAGTTTTGTGGCCGATTTGTAGAACTCTGCACCATGTCATAAAGTTCAGTAGCGGATCATCTGCCGCTTACCGATATCAAGATGAAGAAGCTGGCACCTGAACAATGCAAAAATATTACCTTGTGCAGCATTATAGCTCTGATTTAATGCAACCTACGAGTTTCTTCGTTTCATCTAAGAATGCACCGAAGGTCGTAGTTTGTCCTAGCTTTCACATACCATCCTGCCATTACCTCAAGTGAAACATAACCGCCTCCACGTCGAGAGGAATCATGAAGGTCGGTAGCTTCGTTTGCGCACAGAAGATCGGCAGCTTCGCCTGCACACAGAAAGTCTATAAAGTCACGTGCACATAGAAGCTCGCCCGCGTTACCTGCACACAGCTGCGTGCCGGGGCTGGACGCCAGTCAACTGTGCCGACTGGGCAGTGGGCGCACGCGCGCGCCATATCAGAACGACCGTGTGGCTGAGAGCAGTTGTCGAGTTGGCAGTGGTGTCGAGTGTGCCGCAGCTGCCGCAGCCGTCTGCTGGAGCAGCGCCGGACGCGCTACCGCTGCTCCCAACATGCCACGCTTCCTCACTTACAGTAATGACACAGGTATGTTAGCTTCAGAGCTCCCCATGCGTATTGGTAGCGGAATACAATTAAGCATAATGCATGCTCGACAAATGCTGCATTGAATGCATTTTGTAGTTGAAATCTTTAATCGGAAGTGGAAGTACGTTGTTATGAAACTTTTTGGATTTTCCATGACCGAAGTCTTATTAATTAATTAATTCATTCATTCACCAATTAATTAATTAATTAATTCATTCATTGGTCGTCGAAACAAAAGTAAATGCTTTACTGGCATAAGTTCCCCGTCTCAGAATGGTTGAACTACAGTAGAGCCTCGGCACATGAAGGCTATTTATTTTTGCGCTTGCGTGCTTCTGCGCTGACCTACATCCACCATACGTAAACATGTTCATACGTATGTTTGCTTACGTACATTTGCTTACGCATACCAGGCATTGGTACATTTGTCCTTGCGTATACTTGTTCCAGAATTGAATTTAGCCGTCCAAGGATATGCTCGATGAGAATTATGTGGTACTAGACTTTGACAGTACAAGACTTTGACTCGCGAGCAGCTGGTGGTGCACGAATTGGGCAATAGAAGAATTGGAAGAATTGGAAGAAGAATAGACGCGCCGTCTTCGCTACAGTCGGCGGTGCAGCGTTTCAGGGAGCTGACAGGGATCAGAGAGCTACCAGACGCGACATCTGCCAGTAGTCAGCGCGCATGGGACAGTCTGGGCGCCACCGTGATTCGCGACCAGCTGATCGGCGTAGCCAACCAGGTGCACCGTGCGCGCCTACTCGCCGCCACTCAGCCGCATACCACCGCCTGGCTGCAAGCCGTTCCTGTACCCGACCTCGGTCTTCACCTGGACGACGAGACAATCCGTGTGGCGGTGGCGCTTCGCCTCGGGGCTGCAGTGTGCGAAACACACCGCTGTCGCAAATGCAGCCGCCCGGTTGACCGGCTTGGACACCATGGACAGTCCTGCCTCAAGAGCGTTGGCCATCTCCCACGTCACACTCGCCTAAATGACGTAGTGAAACGCGGCCTCTCAAGTGCTGGCATCTCTGCCATCCTGGAACCGGTGGGTCTCGACCGAGGCAACGGCAAGCGGCCAGATAGGCTTACGCTGTTCCCATACAGTGGAGGCAGGTGTCTGACATGGGACGCTACTTGTGTAGATACCTTCGCCGATACCATATTGGTGCAATCGGCTCTAGATCCCATGTCCGCGGCGGCTCGTGCGGCAGAAGCTCGCAAACGCCGCCACTACGCCCACCTTTGCTCGCGGTACAGGTTCGAGCCCTTAGCCGTTGGGAGGACCGGAGTTCTAGGACCTGCCGTCTCAGAATTTGTGCGAGAGCTCGGGCGGCAAATAACGGCCCGCACCGGCGAGCGCCGTGAAACAGCGTGGCTGCGGCAACGCATTTCTGCCGCAATTGCGCGTGGCAACGCAGCTTCTGTGCTCGCAACAGCCCGGCCCACAGATAGATCTTCAGCTGGCCGCATAGTTGCACCACTTTCCCATAGCTGCACAGCATTTTCACAACCCTGATAAGATATGGTGACTTTGTTCATCTCATGTACTCAACTAATCCTTGCAGCACAATTGTACGTGTGCAATTCTGGGGTATCATGAGACACATTTGAGTGAAAGGTAGTACATGTGCATGGTGTTTACCCCATTATTTGATAGTATTGTACAACCTGCAGGCAGCACCAACGTGTCACATGGTCTCACTTTAAAAAAAGAGAAAAACGAAGAAGAAGAATTGGGCTACACGGAATTTAGTCATACAAAACCTTATCCGACGATAATGATGCCGTAGGATAATTTTGCCATACGAGAATTTAGCCGTACGAGTATCCGCGCTAGGCAGATTATGTGGTACGATAATTTTGCAATACGAGAATGTGCTCCACGAAAAGTTGGTCGTACGGAGTTTGTCAGTTCGAGATTTCTGCCACACGATTCTTTAGTACGAGACTTTCTGAATAAATTATGTCGCACGATAATCTGGCCACAAGCGAAAATAGCCTTACGATAATCTGTCCGACAGAACTAAGTTGTACGAGAATTTGGCAATGCGAGAACTTGACCAGCGATAATTTGGTCATATGATAATTTGACTATATGGTAAGTTTGCCGTTCGAGACTTTATCCGACGAGAATCAGTCCGTACAATAATTTAAGTACGAAAATGTGGTATGACAAAAATTACATCAAGCATGACTTATACTTCACGAGAAATTGGGGTTGCAAGTTTTGTACCGCTTGAAGTTTTTCAATATTCGGGACAGGGCCAACGAGAATCTGTCTGGCGACTTCTTTCGGATGAGCTTTTGTCCTGATTTCGATGTGGTTGCGTATAATTTGTGGCTCAATTCCAAATTTATGCACAGCATTCGCATGCCGACACGATTCCGGGTTATGGGGTAAGTCGGAATATTTATCCTTTATTGACATTTGCACGTGGAACTGAATACGGTAAATACGGCGCAAATCGGTAGCCGGATTAATTGTGTACACAATCCATTACTGATTTTAGTCGAGATGCTTTTCAAGTTGGTTATTGACGAAAATGTAGAACAAGTCGCGTCGTGCGTCAATGAAACAGGCCTGTACGCATTACGTGCACACAACTGCTTCGAATTCTGCTTCGTTCGAATTCGCACACAATGAGCATCTGCAGGAAATGAAACCCAAATCGGTCAACTCTATATTGGCAATCATGTGGGAAATAGTAAGTGCGTCGCGCTCTTTCATTACTTCCATGTAAGGTGCTTGACGGGGCCGATGTCAACGAGGCAATTGACGTGATTTATTTCCTAATGTCATGAAGTCGAAAAATGTTCAGACTTAATAAAATACACAGCGGGCCATTTGGGCTAACCCTGTAAAGGAAAGATGCTATAAGCCTGCACGAAGCGATACTCAACATCCTAACCAATACTATATCTGATATAATAATGAAACTATCTAACAGCATCCTACCCACCCACCTACCTATCTACTTCAGCATGTCTAGTCCCATTGACTCGATCTCGCCCAACATTCGTGGATCGAGTGACCGACACCCCCCAATCATAAACATATCCCGTTCAAAAGTACCTAGCAACCCCAATTTATCTAGCAGCATTCACCTGATATTGCATACCACACTCCTCCACATGCATGCCCCATCAATAATGTCCAACGGCGTCCATGTCTGCTTAAAGAGTCTGCACAGCGTACCCATACTAGCATAAATATAACGCCATCCACCTGTAATACAAACTAAAATACAAGATTCCCCAACCTAAAATATTCGCACAGCGTATTTTTTAATACCTTCAATGATGGACTCCCCATACCATCAGCAGGCAGCCTATTCCATTGATAAACCATCATTTGCCTGAAAACCTGTTGTTGCTTAACTGGCCTACACCTTAACTTGTCTAACCTGAATTCAGGAACCTTTTGTGATACTCTAAATAGAAGAGCATCATTGAGATTGAGAAAAGTTACCCAGTCCACTGGTAAATCTAGTGGCCTTGCGTTGCACTCTTTCGAGCATATCTATTATAAGTGCATAAGGTATCCATGCATGTACATAATATTTCAAATGAGGTCGCACAAAGGCTAAGTACAGTTTTGCATGATTTCCTTGCTCTTATATCTCACACTCCTATTAATGATTCCCAGCATTCTGATTGCCCTGTCCTATCTGACGTATATTGTTTTTTTTCTGTATTAAGGCCATTTAGAACTAACACACCTACGTTTCTTTCCTTTTCAGCAACATCCAGTTCACTTTACCCATATACCCATTGTATATCCGAATGTCGCACCTCCGGACCCCAGATGCATGACCTCACACTTTTCACAGTTGAAAGACATCTCCCATTGAACAACTCACGTTTTAGGTCCTCCAAATCTAGTTGAATATTACTGGATTGATCACTACTGTTAGCCGCTCCTACCAGCTTGATGTCGTCAGTAAATATGAACACCCTATTCCTGAGCCCTACCCAAATGTGGTTCACGAAGATGATACGTAGAAGTGGATCTAGAGCAGAACGCTGTAGCACTCCACTCAGAACATCCTTCCATTTATATTTACATTCATTTACCACTACCTATGGTTTCCATCCCCTTAATCACGCTTCAATCCAACCTAGAACTTTCCATCAATCCCATGCTGCTCTAGTTGATGAGTTAGACGCTCGTGTGGATCCGTATCAAAAGTGTTGCTAAAGTCTAAGTGCACAGCATTTATCTTGCTTTGATTGTCTACTTCTATAGTTATATACTCCATGAACTCTGGTACGTTAGTTAAACAAGCTCTTCCGGAGCGAAATCCATGTTGAGTTTAACTTAAAAGGTTGTGCCTACCTAGACGAGCTTAAGCATTCTCTATGACCAGGTTTTTCCCCTGTACTTTGCAAACTATTGAGGTCAATCTGACTGGCCTGTAGTTTCATGCATACTTCGTGCTTCACGTTTTAAGAATTGGTACTATATTTGCATTCTTCCAATCTTCAGGTACTTCAGAGATCTGCTATTGCAGACTACGTTTTGACCATATAAATCAAGCGAACATTTCCACCGTGGTTTGATGGCTCAGTACGTTCTGCGCTACGGTTAAAACAAACCACTTTCCGTCGCATAAACGGAATTCTGAAGCCGATCGGGAACTCAATGTCAGTACAAAATACAGTTAGTTCAAATCCTAGTCAATAATATTTTTTTGAACACCTATACAAACTCACAGAGGATCTTGAAGCTAACTTGAAGCGATGTTGTTCTCATCTAATGTGTGCGTTTAAGAAGTTGGGAATTTCGCCTGTACTATATGATCAAAATAACGTTCTTATGTCCGACGACAGGGAATGAGCTTGCGCTCCCCACAATGCTATTGCGGCGAAATTCACTCACCAAACTTCAACAGTGCACCTATGCGCCGATGAATGATTCCCCACCTCAATTTCACGTGTCCAAGGGGGAAGTCAGAGCTGCTTTGAAGCTTGTCACACTTAGCGATGCATGCGATCATGATACCATTTCTTTTTTCGTTTTCTTTTTTCTTTTTCGGCACGCATCGCCTGTGCTGTGTCATAAACATTGATTTAGTCCACACAAGTCACGCGCAAGTAATTTAGCGGTAGATTTAATCGCAGCATGGAAGGCCATATCGAACGGTTCAATCAGGGCTTCGGTGCTGGCGTTCGAAGTCATCAAACTTGTTTTAGCATGCCACGTGACCATTAACATTTTCAATGACGGTGCAGCATTTTCTTTTTATGAGAGACAGGTACTGCACTATGTCGAACTTTAGTCTTGACATTCTGTATAAATCATCTTTTTATCACATTTTTTTTGTTCCTTAGGTTGCATATTCGTGTTTAACTGAACATATTTCTTATTGGGTTTTAAAACTTGACTTAACCTGTCAGTGGAGCCTGCCTCTGTGCAAATAAAACATACACAATTAAATCAATATATACAGATCTTCTCTGAGTGTAATGCTACGGTATCTCATTCCCCGCCATGTTCAGCCGATCTTGATGAACATGTGCTGGCACTATTATTTCAGAGATATTCTGTCGAAGTGTTCGCTGCGGTGATTTTACTGAGCAGGATCTTATGCTAAGCAAACGTGTTGCGTATGCCCTGACGTTGGTACGCGACCTGTGAATTCCAGTCGAACGATAAAATTTGAGCCGGAAAATTAGCGTTCCGTTCCTCCAACACACCGACCGACTGCGGCCCATTTCCGAACCTCCGGCTTAATCCGGCCAGCTGCCAGCTGACCCTGAAAGCCAAGTGCTAACTGGAATAATTGAGAATAATATGTTCTCCAGGTAGTAGTTGGTGGGTGCGCTGCGTCTCCCTCATGGACAGTGGTGGATAATGTTCTATCCTCCACAGCTACCGTCACCGGTGGTGCTGTGTCCTCCGCAGTTATGGTCACTGATAATGGCGTGTTCTCTACATACGTGGTGATGGATAATGTCGTGTCCCCCGCAGACGTGGTCACTGTCGTGCCCTCTACAGGTGTGGTGACGAAGAGTGGTGTGTCTCCCACAGACGTGGTCACTGTCGTGTCCTCCACAGGTGTGGTGAGGAAGAGCGGTGCGTCTCCCACAGACGTGGTCACTGTCGTGTCCTCCACAGGTGTGGTGACGAAGAGCGGTGTGTCTCCCACAGACGTGGTCAATGTCGTGTTCTACGGGTGTGGTGAGGAAGAGCGGTGTGTCTCCCACAGACGTGGTCAATGTCGTGTCCTCCACAGGTGTGGTGAAGAAGAGCGGTGTGTCTCCCACAGACGTGGTCAATGTCGTGTCCTCCACAGGTGTGGTGACGAAGAGCGGTGTGTCTCCCACAGACGTGGTCAATGTCGTGTCCTCTACGGGTGTGGTGAGGAAGAGCGGTGTGTCTCCCACAGACGTGGTCAATGTCGTGTCCTCTACGGGTGTGGTGACGAAGAGCGGTGTGTCTCCCACAGACGTGGTCAATGTCGTGTCCTCCACAGGTGTGGTGAGGAAGAGCGGTGCGTCTCCCACAGACGTGGTCAATGTCGTGTCCTCTACGGGTGTGGTGAGGAAGAGCGGTGTGTCTCCCACAGACGTGGTCAATGTCGTGTCCTCCACAGGCGTGGTGAGGAAGAGCGGTGCGTCTCCCACAGACGTGGTCAATGTCGTGTCCTCCACAGGCGTGGTGAGGAAGAGCGGTGTGTCACCCACAGACGTGGTCAATGTCGTGTCCTCTACGGGTGTGGTGAAGAAGAGCGGTGTGTCTCCCACAGACGTGGTCAATGTCGTGTCCTCTACGGGTGTGGTGACGAAGAGCGGTGTGTCTCCCACAGACGTGGTCAATGTCGTGTCCTCTACGGGTGTGGTGACGAAGAGCGGTGTGTCACCCACAGACGTGGTCAATGTCGTGTCCTCTACGGGTGTGGTGACGAAGAGCGGTGCGTCACCCACAGACGTGGTCAATGTCGTGTCCTCCACAGGTGTGGTGAGGAAGAGCGGTGCGTCACCCACAGACGTGGTGACTGTCGTGTCCTCTACAGGTGTGGTGAAGAAGAGCGGTGTGTCTCCCACAGACGTGGTCACTGTCGTGTCCTCCACAGGCGTGGTGAAGAAGAGCGGTGTGTCACCCACAGACGTGGTCAATGTCGTGTCCTCCACAGGTGTGGTGAGGAAGAGCGGTGTGTCACCCACAGACGTGGTCAATGTCGTGTCCTCCACAGGCGTGGTGAGGAAGAGCGGTGTGTCACCCACAGACGTGGTCAATGTCGTGTCCTCCACAGGTGTGGTGAGGAAGAGCGGTGTGTCTCCCACAGACGTGGTCAATGTCGTGTCCTCCACAGGCGTGGTGAGGAAGAGCGGTGTGTCTCCCACAGACGTGGTCAATGTCGTGTCCTCCACAGGTGTGGTGAAGAAGAGCGGTGTGTCTCCCACAGACGTGGTCAATGTCGTGTCCTCTACGGGTGTGGTGAGGAAGAGCGGTGTGTCACCCACAGACGTGGTCAATGTCGTGTCCTCCACAGGTGTGGTGAAGAAGAGCGGTGTGTCTCCCACAGACGTGGTCAATGTCGTGTCCTCTACGGGTGTGGTGACGGAGCATGGCATATCTCACTCAGATGTGGTGAATGTCGTGTCCTCCGCAGATGTGGTGACGGAGCATGGCGTGCATCCACGGATGTGGTGACGAAGTATCGTGTGTAATCCACAGGCGTAGGTACTCTACATCACTAGGAGCATGGTATGCGTTCCACAGACATGGCGACGGATAATTTCGTGTTCTCCCCAGACACAGTGTCATCTCTGCAGACACAGTAACGGGGAATGTTTTGTCCTACACAGTCGCAATAACGCATAATGTTGTTTACTCCGCAGACGTGACGATGGAGGTGAACTCAGGCAACATGAGCAACATAACCAACACGACTTACCTGCCGCCTGTGAGCCTCGCCGAGCCCAGCATGAGCTGGGATGACGCCACCTGGATCATGACCAACTCGTTCATCATCTTCACAATGCAGTCTGGTAACAACCGTAGCGACCCTCATGAGGTCAATATATCATGCGTAGCAAAATATCGCACCTCTAGAAGGCCAAATAAGCCACCGGCTGGTCTGCCATGCGTGCCTATGTAGAATGCCAAACTTTCAGCTAGTTCACATTGGTCTTACAGATAAATTGGCAATTAGCGGGTGACCCTCAGAAACCACGCCATGGGACAATGCGCCTAATCGATTGATGGCATATATAGCATGATCTGATTTTCCACGAACCATTACGCAAGTGGCACATTGACCTGAAGATGTTGTCCTTGACATGAAATGCCGAGCAAAGGAAATTTGGATGGTCCTGCATATATAAACAGTAAGACATCTGTGACATCTGTGACTGGAAACTACATGCTTCGGCACTTATGTGTCGAGTGAGTATCGTGTATGAAGCTCAACTTCTGGGAGAGACGTCCTGTGCGTCACCATGTGGCACTTTCGAGTTATCGAGCATAGGGAAGATTCGCTTCACATGAGCATAGTCGATTACAAGACGTTTTGGGTGCATACACGTAGTATTTCGTACCGAACAATACATTTTATTTGAACGCGCGCGAATCTCTAGAGAGTCCACTGCAGTCCACTACTACTACTACTGAAGTCCATCTGGGCAACCCTGTCCAGTCCGGTCGTCTGGACAACCCTGCCCAGTCCAGCCATCTGGACAACCCTGTCCAATCTCGCCATCTGGGCAACCCTGTCCAGTCCGGTCGTCTGGACAACCCTGCCCAGTCCAGCCATCTGGACAACCCTGTCCAATCTCGCCACCTCGGCAACCCTGTCCAGTCCGGTCGTCTGGACAACCCTGTCCAGTCCGGCCATCTGGGCAAACCTGTCCAATCTCGCCATCTGGGCAGCCCTGCCCAGTCCAGCCATCTGGACAACCCTGTCCAATCTCGCCATCTCGGCAACCCTGTCCAGTCCACTCTTGTTTCCGGGATTGCGCTTCAAGGCCCAATTTGTTCAGCCAGAACTGGACCTGATCTCCTTAGCTTAATTTTTAGCAGTCTCATATATATATATATATATATATATATATATATATATATATATATATATATATATATATATATATATATATATATATATATTAGGGTGGCACTTAGCATGGGTGTGAATTTTAAACGTTCGAATTTCGAACTGCTCATTTGCCTGGTAGTTTGTATGGATGAGGAAACGCTAAATATGAAATTTCAGCCAGATCGGATAATATTTAGACCTCGCGCCATGACCTTGAAGTTTTATACATACACTAGATGAAAATGAAGAAGTAGTAGTACATATGTACATATGTACATACATACACTATCCCCTGTAGTGTTTAAACATTCATACCCCTTAAGTTTCGAAACATTGACGGACATTTCTTTTGCAAGTACGAGTCAACAATGACGACGAGATCTTCGAGTGAGATATGGCTAATTGGCTCTAGCATGCCAAAGATTACAAGCAGTAAGCTGCCATCAAAGGGAGATGTCCTTCGCGTTTTCTTCCACGTCCACCAGGCCGTGAAGGACACTGTGGTTGTTGCGGCCGCCGTGACGAAGGAGGTCCTCCCCTTCTGGGAGCGGGCCACGATCCCTACTCAGCATCCTAAGAACGTCACGCGCAAGGTGCTCGCCCTCCATGCCGAATGGTGTGCGCTGAGGAAAAATCGCTCCAGGAACAGGCCTGCTGACCAGGCCGCTCAGCAAGCCTTCCGGGAGGGCCTGGGGGACCTCTTCGATTGTGCAGCATCCGATGCCCTCGCCAGGATCGTCATCGAAGAGGATCGCCAGTTCCTCCTGGCTCAGCGAGAGAAGAACCGTCTGGGAAGCATGGCTGGCGTGGACCGGAAGCTTACCGACCAGGCGGCACGGAAGGTCGCCTCGTCCAAGTCCGAGGCCGCTCGAAAGGAAAAGGCTGCGCGGTACGCTGCCGAGGCCACGGCGACAGTGGAGCTCGAAGAGTCTGACGACACTCATTCTTCAAGCAGCAGCTCCTCTTCCCCCGTCAGGGGGGTGGCAGGGCCCTCCACTCCCAGCGTACCGTCCCCCCGCAAGAGACGAGCAACTCAAGGGATTGTGAGCCCTCAACTCGCATCAGCTCTCGACAGGACCAAGGTCAGCAATCGGGCTGCTGTTCACGTCGTGAGCGCGGCGGCGGCCAGCTTGGGCCACAATCCTGGAGAGCTGGTGCTGAACTGGGAGTCAATTCGGCGGTCTCGTCTCAAGGTCCGGAAGGAGATGGCGGAGGAGATTCGAGTGAAGTTCTCGCCTACTGTCCCGCTAGTGGTCCACTGGGACGGCAAGATTGTGAAGAACCAAGGCGGCGACAAAGTGGACCGGATCGCTATCATCGTCTCCGGTGAAGGAGTGGACAAGCTCCTTGCTGTCCCAAGGTTGGGTATGGGAACTGGCCGTGCACAGGCGGACGCCGTCGTTGACGCCTTGCGAGACTGGGACCTGGGCGACAGAGTCATCGGTCTGTCGTTCGACACGACGGCAGCCAACTCCGGCCAGCACACGGGCGCCTGCGTGCTGATCGAAGATGCCCTCGGGCGACCGCTTCTCAACTTGGCCTGCCGCCATCACATGCTGGAGTTGGTGGCGGACAAGGCGTTCGTGGAGACGATGGGGCCGTCCAAGGGGCCGGACATCGTCATCTTCCAGCGGTTCCAGCAGCAGTGGAAGTTCATCGAGACGGCAAACTTCAAGCCCCTCACGGCCGATGATGCCCCTAGAGAGCTGCTCGACTCCCGGGATGAGCTGATCATCCGATTCAAGATGCAGCTGAGCCAGAGACAGCCCCGTGACGATTACCGGGAGCTCCTGGAGCTCAGCATCATCTTCCTTGGCGGGGTTCCTTCACGAGGAATCCGTTTCCTCAGACCTGGAGCGCTGCATCGAGCACGCTGGATGGCGCGAGTGATCTACTCGCTGAAGATCTATCTGTTTCGCGAGGATTTCGACACCACGAATCGTGAGAAGCGGGGGATCACGCGCTTTGTGCTTTTCACGCTGCAGCTCTACGTCCCCGCCTGGTACGAGCTTCCAGTGGCGACGTCAGCTCCCCAGAACGACCTCAGCTTCATGAAGGCGCTCCTGAAGTACAAGGACCAAGATCCAGCCATCTCAAAGGCTGCAGCCACCGTCTTCGGCCGTCATCTGTGGTACCTAAGTGAGCACCTTGTGGCGCTGGGGTTGTTTGACGAAGAGGTGCCTCCCAAAGTGAAGCGGCGGATGCTGGAAGCAATGCGGGACAAGCAGGGTATGGAGAAGCCCCCCAACAGGCTCACCATGGAGGCGTCCCTGGCTGTCTGGGAGGGGAAGACTTTGGCCGACTTCTGCAGCACCAACAGCAGGAAGTTGGTAGCGGACCTCGGCATGGCAGATGCTGAGTTCATGGGCGACGATCCCGAGACTTGGAGCCGGAGCGAAAGCCCGTCTTACCGCTCATGTCGTCAGAGAGCTGCCAGTCTGAGCGTGACGAACGACTGGGCAGAGCGGGGAGTGGCGCTAATGCAACAATTCAACCTGGCCCTCACGACGAATGAGGAGCAGCGCCAGTTCCTCTTCCAGGTCGTGGAGCGGCACCGCCGCGAGCATCCGATGAAGTAGGCGACGTGTGTGTGTGTGTGTGTGTGTGTGTGTGTGTGTGGGGGGGGGGGAGTGACCAGGTCAGGCAGTCCACTGAGCTGGGTACAGGAAGCCACCGCTGCTGTCAGACGGGACACGGTGGATGGTTCCCGGGCTGACCCTACGTCCAGCACGTGTCTGTGGGGGGTGGGGGGGGTCGGACAGTCCACTGAGCTCGGCACAGGAAGCCAGTACTGCTGTCAGACGGGACACAATTAGCTGTTTTTATTCATGCTGGACGTCGTTGTAGTCATCATGACATGCAAATATATATGTTCTGCCATTTCCGCATGTATTCCTCTGATTGCTGCAAATTTGTAGTTTGCACTGGGAGCTAAAGGGACTAAAGATGACCTGAGTGAGCATTTTCAGCGCAGTTGCACAAGACAAGCTTTGGTGTTTAACCTGCTAATAGGCGTCAATAGGCACAACTTCAAGGTCATGGCGCGAGGTCTAAATATTATCCGATCTGGCTGAAATTCCATATTTAGAGTTTCCTCATCCATACAAACTACCATGCAAATGAGCAGTTCGAAATTCGAAAGTTGAAAAATAAGTGCCACCCTAATATATATGTATGTAGTGTAAGAGTGTGTGTACTTACCTTGCTCGTGTCTAGTGCTGTATATAGACATGTTTCATGTGCAGCAAGAACACATTATTGAGTTCGGAAGACACCCACCACCGACAAGGATGCCATTTCCTCAGGTTTCGGTCTGCTGGAGTCAGGATGTGCCTCGCTAAAGAACGAGGTGAACATTATGGTGAAGAATGCGGTGGACGTGATCCTCGGAGGGCTCTCTTATTGGTTGTTCGGCTTCGGGCTCAGTTTCGGCACCACCTACTCCAACATCTTCATGGCTCTCGGGGAGTTTCCTGTCACTGCATCGGAAGAGGTAATGTGGGCAGAGCCTGTTCGTACAGCTACAGATACAGCTACACGGGTTTGCTGAGTAAGTGCGGGTCAGCTGGCACAAACCTATTAGCATACAGGGCGAAAGCATATAACCTCGGATCTTCGGTTCCGAAACCGTTTATTTCTGGGATTGTGACGAACGCATATACATATAAATTAAGGACGTAGCCAGGAATTGTTCATGGAGAGAACGGGTTTTGGGAAGGAGGCCGCGACCACCGGCACAAACAAAAGTCACCGGATTTCGGCCACTTTATTTCGAAAAGGGCCCGCTTTTTCCTTCGGGGTGTTTTTAAAGTCCTGATTAGGGTCCCGGACCATCGAATCCACTCCCTCCTCAAACTGTAAGTAAACATGGCACTTTAAGTAAGCATGGTACTGCATTCGCAAACAGAAATGAAGACCGTCTAACGTGAATCTAGATGCAAGATGTCAAAACTTCATTGGAAATGCGTCGATCCATCATTGGGTAGGGAGTAGATAAACGCTTGTAAGGGTCAGTAGACGTCCGTAAAAGCCCACTCGCATGCGTAAGGGCCCGTACACGCTCGTAAGGACCCGCAGACGACACGTTCGGACCCAAGGAGAGGGTGAACTGCGATTCCTGCCGCAAACAAGTTTTGACGTTTGTCTCTGGTAATAGAAGTGTCATATGCATATGTATGTATATTTGTAAATAAATATATATATACATATCTATATATATATATATATATATATATATATATATATATATATATATATATATATATATATAAATACATATGACCACCCAACTTCTTCCGAATGTTTCTGGCTATCCCTTTCCAAGTTATTTCTGCAATAGATTAAGGCTATGCTAGTTCGCCCAATTGAAAAGCACAGTCGTACCTTCGGTCACGTATAACGCTCCATATTTATGTACGTATGTTCATCTACTGGTATCCTGACACACAATGAGAGCTACTCTGTTGTTCGTCTTTCGACTTTTACGGACCATTCTGATACCTGGCAACGGGTGACTGAATGAATTGTGCAGTGGCTATAACCGGTTTATCCCACAGGATATGGGCCCACTATTCGCGACCTACATATTTCATCTATCATTCGCTACTACGGCAACTACCATCGTGTCGGGCGCCATCGCAGAACGGTAGGCACCCTTTATGGTACCGTGCCTGGCGCCATCGCAGACGGGCAGTTACCGTATCGAGCGCCATCGTAGGACGGTAGGTAGAATGTCGAGGGCCATCGTAGAACGGTAGGTGTCCGTACTAGTACTGTACAGGCGCCATCGCAGAACGGTAGATGCCTGTACCAGTACTATGTCGGGCGACAACGTGGAGCAGTAGGTACCGCACTGGTACCGTGTCGAGCGCCAACGCAGAACGGTAGGTAGACGCAAAAGACCCGTACTGGGTCTTTTACGACGCATTCATCTGCTAGGTCACATAGCGTCGCCAATCTCTCACACCGATTGGTCGCGGGTGGACTCGGAAATGCCGCCGGTTGCGAGATTCGATCGCACAATATTGTGATCAAAAGTTCAACACTCTAGCCACTGAGCTACCACGAACCTCCCCCCCCACCTAGGTGCCGTACTGGTACCGTGTCGAGCGCCAACGCAGAACGGTAGGTGCCTGTACTAGTACTATGTCGGGCGACAACGCGGAGCAGTAGGTGTCGTACTGGTACCGTGTCGAGCGCCAACGCAGAACGGTAGGTGCCTGTACTAGTACTATGTCGGGCGACAACGTGGAGCAGTAGGTGTCGTACTGGTACTGTGTCGGGCGCCAACGCAGAACGGTAGGTGTCGTACTGGTACTGTGTCGGGCGCCAACGTGGAGCAGTAGGTGTCGTACTGGTACTATGTCGGGCGCCAACGTGGAGCAGTAGGTGTCGTACTGGTACTGTGTCGGGCGACAACGTGGAGCAGTAGGTGTTGTACTGGTACTGTGTCGGGCGACAACGTGGAGCAGTAGGTGTCGTACTGGTACTGTGTCGGGCGCCAACGCAGAACGGTAGGTACCCGTGCTGATGCTGTCTCGACCGTCAACGCAGAGCAGTTCATGCCCGAACTGGGTACTGTGTCGGGCGCCATGGCCGACTAATGAGTGCTGGTCGACACTGGTACATCGCAGAGTAGTACGTATTCCGTGTGGATGCTAAGTGTGTGGAAGATTTTAGACTGGGAAGTGCAGGGGCTGGTGAAAAGTATTCGTTCTTTTCTCGCGACCGCCGAAAAATAGTGGGGATCGGAGCGCCACCACTCGGCGCAGCTTACAAGGCTTTTGTTCTGGCCCAGTGGTGTAAGTTGAAGGTTTTGCGTCAGTCCTGACCCGTGAGGTCATACGAGGGACATGTCGGACCGTTTTCCGCCGACATCGCGAATTATCAGCAATTTACCTCAGTTATTGACCCCAAATGGTAAGTTTTTGCCAAACGAGACCGACAATTTCATCTCACCTAACCATAGACCCATCCGTCAAAATGTATCAAATTGCACATTGTCAGTATCCCGAGGTATTGGCAACTACTTGAACTACTTGAAACTCAAAGCTTCAAGTGCGTATTGGTTACCATTTGTATACAGGCAATGATTAAACGTTGTCTTGTATTTATTTTGCAAGAAAGCCATTTAAGCTGGTGTGGGTGGTCGACCAATACTCCTATGTGTGCCAACCGGGTGTCACTCGCGATATCTTATCAGAAGCAAAACGCTGGTTTCATTTCATGTCGGTAGCACTCCACATTTTGGAGCCGCTAGAAGGTTGCAGCAACTCCCTGCACTGAGAGAGAGAGAGAGAGAGAGAGAGAGAGAGAGAGAGAGAGAGAGAGAGAGAGAGAGAGAGAGAGAGAGAGAGAGAGGGGGGGGTGATGAGCTGGTTCGCCTGGGCTGAAGTTAATACTGAACTATTCACTATCTTCATGAAAGGTGTTTAATAATCGTGGAACTTCAGTAGAAAACATCTTATGGAAATCCGCTCCGATGTTATCTGTAGCCTTACATTGGTATATCCTATAAGGTGCTGGTACTGACGTTTGCTCACAATGCATCAGGTAAATATTTGATTTATTACACGGACGCCAATGTGGAATGTTTTGATTTTCTTGTGACAGGATGACAGAGCGCTGTCATGACACCGGACAGCATCACAACTCCAGATGCGCAATTTTACATACCTCAATGTTCAGGTTCAAATGCCTCAAGTGTTCAGGATTCCTGCGTAAATGTCCCCTCACAGCATTGTTCGACCACACGAGTTCAAGCGGTTCTCGAACCGCATGAACGAAAGTTCCAGGGGGACTGATTCCTAGGGAGGTGAGACGTGTGGTGCGAAGCTGAGTAGGGACATAAAACTGATCGAATGTTGGGATTATGTGCCATGTGTCAAATCTGGCATGATAGTCCTGCATGTCACTCGGTTGTGAGGCTACTATATTTCTGTCTAGTGGAAGCATAATTGTAACTACTAATGCTTGTGTATACGGAGCTCGTAACACACTTGCACACATTGTAGCGATATTCTACGTATGCGGCCTGAAGCCAAAAGAACGTGCGGTCGGTCATTCGGACGTCATGCTTTATGACTTCAGTCCGGTTACACAAACATTGAGGATTGCTAAGGGCGACAAAATATAAAGCTGGATTATATTTTGTGCACTTTTTTTTACCCCAAAGGTGCGAAATTCGGTGGCAATATCCTTTGGTGAATTTCTGATAATTTCGCACATACTTGGTTGCATGCATATGCACATTAGGAGATGTTTATGATACATATTTGTTGAAAGTGTAAGATGGAACACTGATGGTACTAATACAAATTCGTGCACGTGGTAATACACTTGCTAATTTACATTATGTCGTGCATGAGGTGGGTCTACTTTCTTTCCGGGAGTTGTTGCCATGCCCATGCCCCTCAACTACCGAATCGAATTTTTTTATTTCTTTATTTATTTATTTCACAATACATGCCCTCCACGTATAGTGGCTATTATGGACAGTCTGGGTATAACTCAGATATTTACAAAGAAAGGATAGATTTGTGGTCAATAGTGGGAAAACATGCGCAACAGACATTCATACACCAACATAATACAATACCCATATCACTCTGCACTACACACACCGTGCTTGCAACACGAGCTGTAAACGAGTAGTTTATGGAAGTGATATGAAAGCGATGGCCTAAATGTGAGTGCATGGTGTACACAAATCTATTTTGTAAGTTTTTTTGTGACTAGTGTTGCTCGTGGAGATAAGCTTGTACACGCTTCTTGAAGTTAGACAGCTTCAATGTTTTTGTTTCAGTAGGGAGTTTGTTGTAGTGGAAGACAGACGAGTAGAGAAATCTCCTGCGGCCCGCCTCTCTGTGTATGGCTGGTAGGTGCAGGTGGTCGTTTGCACGCGTATGACGGTTTCGCAGGGTAGAGTTTGCAGATATTTGACCGGCAATGTGCGTTGGCTCACCCGTCATAATGATCTTGTGGAGCAAAGTAAGGCTGTGAAATAGATGCAGATCAGCTGCGGTGGGAAGACCCAACTCGTTACGGGCATCAGAAATATGATCAAATTTCCGTAGACCTGACACGACTCTAGTGGCGAAGTTAATGATGTTGTCTAGTCTGTGGATGTTTGCTGCCGACCCGTTCCCATAAACAGATATGCAGTAGCGGATATTGGATATAACTAGGCTATTGACTATAGTGAAGAGGGTACTGGTTGGCAGATGGTGACGCAGATGGTTCAGGGCCATACGGAATCCAGTGCACTTGCGGACCACGACAGCTACATGGGAATCCCACGACATGTGGCGATCAAATGTCACCCCAAGGTTCCTACACGAATGACTTTCATATATCACAGCGTCCCTAAAGCACACTCGTATCGGGGTAATATTGCGAAGATTCTGACGCGATCCGAACGTTAGAAGCTGAGTTTTGGTCGGGTTTACCTTCAAACCGTTATCCAGGAAGTAGTCGTATAGTTGGTTCAGACATGTCTCCATCTGATTTATCAGATTTGGGAGATCAGATTTGCGACCGGAGATGAGGACCTGGGTGTCGTCTGCGAACTGAGTGACGTGTGCTACCGGTACGTGCAAACTGAGGTCGTTCGAAAAGATGCAATAGAGACCTAGTGATGAAGCCTTGAAAAACACCTATGTTGTTAGGAAGAAAGGAGGAGAGATGCCTGTTTCCGCGTTGATCTGAGATGCTAACAGCCTGCGTGTGACCTCCCAGATAAGCCTTAAACCAGTCAGTATCAATGCCATGGAGTTCAAGTTTAGTGAGCAGTTTGGTGTGATCTATTACGTCGAAGCATTTACTGAGGTCCAGAATGCAAAGGAGAGCTACTTCTGAACGGTCCATTGCTGCTAGTAATTTGTCCGAGACTGAGATCAGAGCGGTTTCCGTAGAGTGGCGTGGTCTGAAGCCGTGCTGAGTTTGGGCCAGTAGGTGGTTTGCGTTCAGGTAGTGATAGAGTTGCTTCTGCACTACCCTCTCTGTGATTTTGGCGATAACCGGAACCAATGAGTAGCGGCCTAAAATTAGAGGGATCCGAAGGATCTCCTGATTTGTGAATGGGAGTTACTATTGACTGTTTCCAAGTGGAGGGGATATCAGCTGTAGTCAGGCATTTGTTTATAATGTCGAGCAGCACTTCTCCGATAAAAAAGAACAGAAATTTGATGACCTTAATACAGATCCCGTCGGGTCCGCAATCACTTGTGCTCCTCATATCCATGACAATTTTGGTTAGCTGTTCGAGGGATATGGGTGATACTTTATAGGAGCTGGTAGAGACGCGCGATAGCCGGCAACTGGGAGGTGTGTGTTCAGACATGTTTGCCTGGCGTTTGACCTCTGCTGATACCTTAGGTCCGACACTAACAAAGTATTGATTTAAATGCTCAGGTAGGACCTGGGGTTGAACTCTATGAGAGCCTTTTTTGGTGTCCATAATGGGCTTAATAGCACGCCACGCAGCTGATGGGCCTTTCTGTGATATCTTTCTGCTAATATCGTCCCTACAGTCAGCTCTAATGGCTGAGCGAACTTGTCTGTTAAGTATTTTGTACGTGCTTCTATCTTGCAAATGGAGAGCTACATTTCGCCGGTGCATGAGCTGTTTGGTAGCTTCGCTGACATATGGTGCTGTTGGGTTCCTAAGTTTGATGTTTCTGAGGGGCAGGTGCTCGTCGAGAATAGGTGTCAGCAATTTCAGCAGGGTGTCCCATTTGTCCGTTACTGAGATGCGCCCAGTGACCTGTACCCAGTCGATCTCACCAAGGTCAAAAGTCAGTTCCGAGGTGTCTACTCGTCCGTAAGAACGTGACTTTATTACGGTGTTGACTGAGGCAGGCCTGTTTACTTTAATGGAACATATGATAAATTTATGTGGGCTGTAGTGGCAGAAACTCACTCTGGTTCTGCCGACGGAAATGGGCGAGTTTGTTAGGATGACATCGAATAGAGAGCCTGTGGCGAATGTAGGGCGCTGCACTGTCATGGTAAGTGAATAGTTGCTGATGAACTCAAGCAGGTGTGTTTTGCTGGGGCTATTTGCCGTGTCGAGAAGGTTACAGTTTAGATCACCTGCGAGGTAGAAAGTGCCGGTAAAGTTCAGTGTCGCCAATTGTACCTGTCTTTCGAGCTCAGCGAAGTCATCATTTAAAGCAGGAAGAGTGTTGCGAGGTGGCCGATAGATTGCCGCTAGAATGAAATACTTTCCGCTCTTCACTTTGACTTTGGCCCAGAGTGATTCTAGTTTGGAGCTAGAGTTCGGAGGCGTAGAAATTTTCAAGACGGTAATAGTTAGAGCTGACTTGGCTATAATCGCCACCCCACCGTAACCACTAGAGTCGGGCCGGTCCGCGCGTTTCACTTGGTAACCGGGGAAGTTAATGAGACGCGTGGGGGTGCTTGGGCGCAGCCAGGTCTCAGTCACCACAGCTAGGTCTAGAGCAGCCAGGTCTCAGTCACCACAGCTAGGTCTAGAGAGTAAGTATGAAGGTCGTTGTGTAGTTCGAGTAGCTTAGGTTTGATAGATTGTGCATTGATGAGTCCCAGGTGGAGCTGTCCTTTGTGCTGTTGAGCGGTCACATGGCTTGTTCCGCCCCGCGATCCGCGCCTTCTGCCGCCCCTGGCGCCGCGCCTGCCCCGGCGTGTTGTCTTGGGCGTTTCGATAACGGTGACGCACCCCTCCGTCCGGTTGGCCAAGGGGTGGGCCAGCTGGTGACTGCCGGAGGCGGCGGCCGCGGCGGCGGTGATGACGTCACGGACGGGACGGCTGCGTGCCCGTGGCGAGCCCGGGTGACCGGGGGACGTGAAGGCGGTTAAGATTTGAACGAGGGCGATGGATAGCAGCAGCCTGATGATGTCCGTGTGCACGATGGTAGAGATGTCCGTGAACTGGTAGAGCTGTAGATAGACGATGAAGAATACTATTGCTGGAGGCACAGGAATTCCGAGCGGCACCAAGGCGTCAGTCCGTCAGCCTTCTCCGCTGCAGTGTCGGAAAGAAGACTAACCACGGGCAGTAGTTGATGATTTAAACAAGGAAAGTCAATATAGAGAAAGGCGCTGTCACTTCTCCACTCACTCAGTTAAGAAAATACAATCGCTGTGCAATCAGTGTCCGATCACTGCACAATTTCCGTCAGGAATAACCAGAATAATTTTCACTAAGTAGTTCAGCCACTTCGCCGATATCTCACTTCTTCTTTTTTTCTGGTACACTACACTT
Source organism: Ashinkailepas kermadecensis (assembly GCA_034440615.1). Lineage (NCBI taxonomy): Eukaryota > Metazoa > Arthropoda > Thecostraca > Neolepadidae > Ashinkailepas > Ashinkailepas kermadecensis. The sequence goes on from JAOTOM010002645.1 coordinate 102,058, forward strand.
TTCCTGCTTCACTTCTCACTCACTCTCTCTGATTTCACACACTCTGAGTTTCACACACCCTATATACAAAGGCAACAAAGAGGGCGAGGGAAAGGCTGGACGAGCGACCGAGACGCGTTGTGATACTCTAAACCGAAGAGCATCATTCAAATTGACCTGATTTGAATTCAATGCCTTTAATCCAATTAACAATTTTGTACATTTCAACCATGTCCCCCCCCTTATTCTCCTATACTTGAGTGAGTACATATCTAATGCCATAAGCTCTTCTCCATATTCTAAGTTACCTATTCTACTGATGAGTCTCGTGACTTTGCGCTGTACTTTTTCTAACATATCGATATATTTTTCTCGATGAGGGTTCCATGCTTGTACAGAATATTCCATGTGGGGTCACACATATGCAAAGTACAGTTTTATTTTCATGACTTCCTTGCTCTTATATCTCACACTCCTATTAATGAGTCCGAGCATTCCGAGTGCCCTGTTCCTAGCTGATATATATTGTTTTTTTTCTGCTATAAGGTCTTTTGAAACCAGCACACCTAAGACTCTTTCCTCTTCAATAACATCCAGCTCCCTCCCTCCCATTGTATATCTGAAAGTCTCGCCTCCAGACCCAAGATGCATAAACCTACACTTATCATAATTGAAAGACATCTGCCATTGATCAACTCACCTTTTTTGGTCCTCTAAGTCCAGTTGAATATTACTAGATTGATCACTACTGTTAGCCACTCCTACCAGCTTGATGTCATCAGCAAGTTTGAACACTTTATTTCTCAGTCCTACCACAATGTTATTCACAAAGATGATGAAGAGAAGTGGCCCTAGAACAGAGCCCTGTGGTACTCTACTCAGAACATCCTTCCAATCAGATTTACATCCATTTAACACTACCCTTTGTTTCCGTCTCCTCAACCATGCTTCAATCCAACCTATAACTTTTCCAACAATCCCATGTTGCTGTAGTTTATGTAGTCTTCCTGTTCGGTTAAAGTAAACAGGCCTGCCTCAGTTAACACCGTGATAAAGTCACGTTCTTTCGGACGAGTGGATACCTCGGAACGGACCCTTGACCTTGGTGAGATCGACTGGGTCCAGGTCACTGGTAGCATCTCAGTAACTGACAAATGGGACACCCTGCTGAGATTGCTGACACCTATTCTCGACGAGCACCTGCCACTCAGAAACATCAAGATTCGGAACCCAACGGCACCACATGTTAGCGAAGCTACCAAACAGCTCATGCATCAGCGAAGTGTAGCTTTGCACTTGCAAGATAGAAACACATACAAAGTACTTAACGGACAAGTTCGCCCAGCTATTAGATCTGACTGTAGGGACGAGATTAGCGGAAAGATAGCTCAGAAAGGCCCATCAGCTGCGTGGCGTGCTATCAAACCCATTATCGACACCAAAAAAGGCTCTCATAGAGTTCAACCTCAAGTCCTACCTGAGCAGCTAAATCAATACTTTGTTAGTGTCGGACCTAAGGTATCAGCAGAGGTCAAACGCCAGGCAAACATGCCTGAACACACACCTCCAAGTTGCCGGCTATCGCGCGTCTCTACCAGCTTCTATAAAGTATCACCAATATCCATCGAACAGCCAGCCAGAATTGTCATGGACATGAGAAGCACACGTGCTTGCGGAACCGACGGGATCTGCATTAAGGTTATAAAATTTATGTTCTTTTATTATCGGAGAAGTGCTTCTCGACATTATAAACACATGCCTGACTACAGCTGATATCCCCTCCACTTGAAAACAGTCAATAGTAACTTCCATTCACAAATCAGCAGATCCTTCGGATACCTCTAATTTAGGCTCTGAAATCTCTAACTCTAATCTCTTTGATTCCGGTTATCGCCAAAATCACAGAGAGGGTAGTGCAGAAACAACTCTATCACTACCTGAACTCAAACCACCTACTGGCCCAAACTCAGCACGGCTTCAGACCAAGCCACTCTACGGAAACCGCTCTCATCTCGGTCACGAACAAAATACTAGCAGCAATGGACCGTTCGGAAGTAGCTCTCATTTGCATTCTGGACCTCAGTAAATGCTTCGACGTAATAGACCACACCAAACTGCTCACTCAACTAGAACTCCATGGAATCTATACTGACTGGTTTATGGCTTATCTGGGAGGTCACACGCAGGCTGTTAGCATCTCAGATCAACGCGGAAATACGCATCTCTCCTCCTTACTCCCAAACAACATAGGTGTTTTTCAAGGCTCATCACTAGGTCCACTCCTCTATTGCATCTATTCAAACGACCTCAGTTTGCACGTCCCGGTAGCACACGTCACTCAGTTCGCAGACGACACCCAGGTCCTCATCTCCGGTCGCAAATCTGATCTCCCAATTCGTATAAGTCAGATGGAGACATGTCTGAACCAACTTTACGACTACTTCCTGGATAACGGTTTGAAGGTAAACCCGACCAAAATTCAGCTTCTCACGTTCGGATCGCGTCAAAATCTTCGCAATATTACCCCGATACGAGTGTGCTTTAGGGACGCCATGATAGATGAGGGTCATTCGTGTAGGAACCTTGGGGTGACATTTGATCGCCACATGTCGTAGGATTCCCATGTAGCTGTTGTGGTCCGCAAGTGCACTGGATTTCTTCTGGCCCTGAGCCATCTGCGTCTCCATCTGCCAACCAGTACCCTCTTCGCTATAGTCAATAGCCTAGTTATATCCAATATCCGCTACTGCATATCTGTTTACGGGAACGGGTCGGCAGCAAACATCCACAGACTAGACAAGATCATTATCTTCGCCACTAGAGTCGTGTCAGGTCTACGGAAATTTGCTCATATTTCTGATGCCCGTAACGAGTTGGGTCTCCTTACCGCAGCTGATCTGCATCTATTTCACAGCCTTACTTTGCTTCGCAAGATCATTCTGACGGGTGAGCCAATGCACATTGCCGGTCAAATCACTGTAAACTCTACCCTGCGAAACCGTCATACACGTGCAGACGACCACTTGCACCTGCCAGCCATACACAGAGAGGCGGGCCGCAGGAGATTTCTCTACTCGTCTGTCTTCCACTATAACAAACTTCCTACTGAAACAAAAACATCGAGGCTGTCTAATTTCAAGAAACATGCACTACCTTATCTCCACGAGGAACACTAGTCACACACAAAAAAACTTACACAATGGATTTGTGTACACCATGAACTCACCTTTAGGCCATCGCTTTCCTATCACTTCTGTAAACTACTCGTTTATAGCTCGTGTTGCAAGCACGGTGTGTGCAGTGCAGATAGTGATATGCGTATTGTATTATGTTGGTGCATAAATGTTTGTTGCGCATCTGCTCCCACTATTGACCACAAATATATCCTTTCTTTGTAAATATATTTGAGTTACACCCAGACTGTCCATGACAGCCACTATACGTGGAGGACATGTATCGTGAAATAAATAAATAAATGTGGAACTTTATCAAAAGCTTTGCTAAAGTCCAAGTACACAACATCCATCCTGCATTGATTGTCTACTTCTTTAGTAACATACTCCATGAACTCAAATAGGTTAGTTAAACAAGACCTTCGAGATCGAAATGCATGTTGAGTATTCCTTAAAAGGTTGTGCCTATCAAGATGAACCTGAACATTCTGTTTAACCAGACTTTCTAGCACCTTGCAAACTATTGAGGTCATTCAAACTGATTGGCCTGTATTACTGACACCTTTGCATTACAGTGAGAGTCACCGTATTCAAAAGTTCCGAGTAAATCGACCCCAAGGCATCGATTAATGAAGGTTTCATGGAATTCGGTTCGGTTGTTGAGGAGCATGGGCATGGCAACAATGCCGGGCAACAGAGTAGACCCACTCTTGTGCAAGTGGGATTTCATCAGAAATATTTTTGAGCCTAATTACTTCAAAGGAGGTTGTCCTGTCAGCTTTGAAGCTTTCTTTACTGCGTTTTCGCACTTAAAAACATAATGGACGATGTTGCTGCCTGTTAGTTGTTCTAGATAATTTATTATGAAGTTGACATTACATATAGCTGGCGAGCACCGGCACATGCAAAGGCGTCTCAGCATTCACCACATGCTGTGGTCCTCGGCAGTTTCAACTTCATGGCCTACTGCATATTCTCGTTCATCAACACCATCATATACTGCGTCCCAGCTGGCTGGCTGTGGGGAAAGCACGGCTTCCTCTACCAGTTGGGAGCCGTCGACATCGCCGGCTCTGGGGGAGTCCATCTCGTCGGCGGCACGTCAGGTGAGACTCGCGCCTGTACCAGTGGAGACCCCTTCAGTCCCAGCTGGCTGGATGTGGGGAGAGCACGGCTTCCTCTACCAGTTGGGAGTCGTCGACATCGCCGGCTCTGGGGGAGTCCACCTCGTCGGCGGCACGTCAGGTGAGACTCGCGCCTGTACCAGTGGAGACCCCTTCAGTCGAGACCCACGCCTGGAAATGTCTACGTCAGGAGAAAACCACGTCTGTGGAGACGGACGTCTATCAAGACCCACGTCAGTCGAGATACGCGCCAGTCGAGACATACATCAGGAGAGACCCACGTTAAGTGAGTCCCACACCAGTCGGAACTCACATCAGTCGAGGACCCCTTCAGTCGGTATCCACGTCAGGTCCCACGTTTGTTGACACCCTCATTGGCAGAGACCTGAGTTTATTTTATCCTGAGAAATCTTGGATTTTCAGATGAAAGTTATGAGGTCTTAAATTTTGAGGACTTATTATGTCTGTTTCTGATGTCACATCGATAAAAAAATAGATATCGTTGCTGAATATGAGAAGCCGTAAAACACGCGCCCAGCGTCATAAATACATAGCTCTCGATGTCTGCAATGATGCCTTCCACAGTCGTTATTGCATAATCATTCTCCAGTCAGGTATTTTTAGCTTCCATAAGGGTTTTAATTTTAGTTTCCGAAGTCTAGAGGAGTTCCCGCAAAATACGCACAGCGCTCTGGCGCAAACCACGCCTGAAATGATATCCCGTATGATCCTGCAAGAACAGAATACGTATGTTTAACACGCGCACTGGAGGGGGGGCGAAATCCGCCCACCCCTCCGGTTTTTCATACATAACTGCAGATTTTACCGGTGGACATACGCAATTTTCTGCGTACCTGCTTAGAAATGACCGTCGCATCGTTTAGAGCAAGAAAAATGGAAATCGACCGAATTTTTTTTTTTCGAGTTAGGGATCGTTAAATAAATTAAAAAAATTCCTAGCGCCAGACCACAAAAATCGGCGCTGATGCGCTTCCCGTATATCCGCAAAAGGGAAGTGTTTTTGGCAACACTAGCGACTTGTTTGATGTATATTGATATACTATATAGTTCCAAGGTCATGTTAGGTCACCGAGGTCAAGTCAGGTCAAGTTCATGACAGGCTAATGGAACCAAACTTGGTCAACTGGAATGTTGTCATAAATGCAC